>LUGF01048959.1:61128-82658 GCA_001625245.1 Calycopis cecrops | reverse complement strand
GCCCCCGTTCGGTCGCGGGAGATAGGGTGCACGGCAACGACACACCGAGACACCTCTCCTCCCGCGACCCACCTCCATGGACGGCATGCGTCCAATGGACGCATACAGAGCGGGCCTAGGGAAGCCCACTCGATGCGTCCCCACCCGGGATCCCTCTTGGTTCACCGTGGTTGTCCAAGCCACGGCTACTAAGCCCCCTCACCACGACAAGGTGGAGATCCGTCGAGGGGGGCATTAGGTACTTCACTATGTCAGTTGGTTACACAATATATCAATTATTTTCATTAATTTAAATATATTCAACTAGAACGGGTCTATATCGATCGCCCTATCTTTTGATATTACCAATGTTATATCAAACGAACCAGTGTAACAGAGCAGTGTTATTAGTTTTGACCTTTCATCAGTGAAGGTCACGAAACAAGTATCTGCTTAATCAATCATTCAAATAACTAATAATTCTGCAATTGCAACTTTGATTGAATTGGGAAGAAAGTTACAAAGATGTTTTATAGAGTGCCATGCCGCGAAAACCTTCCTGCTCAACTCTGTGATACTTCCAGGACAGATTTTGGGCTAGATGCACGCGAAGATCTTTCACACATTTACGAGAGGAGATAGTTGTTCCATCTATGACCACTGGAGAAAGGTTAGAAGAGTTCTGTTTAAGTTCCGCAGACGCTAAGCTAGCAACTATAATTTCTAAAGGTTTTTCTAAAGCTGTAACATAAACCTTGGTTATAGTTGTCAGCGTAGCGTCTGCGCTACTCAAAAAGAACTCATTTAAAACTCATATTACTCCTCTGTTACATATATAGTTTTACAATTATGAACTTCGTAGTAAATAATGCAGTTGAAAGTTTTAAATTTAAAAATTCTTGCATTGTGTTTTAAAGGAGTAATTATTATGCAACAAGAATCATACTTATCCTCGATTGTAGCTTCTTTAAACATAATAATGTTTAAAGAAGCTACATCCGAGCTCTCGTCTGGCAGGAGATGCACTGGACACTGGAGAAGAGCCACAAATCTCCGTCTTTTGTTGCGCCCTTCAAGTCATTAATTAAATGACGCTGACACAAAACATAGAGTCAGTATTAATCTTTATACAAATCTGCTATTTTGAATTTTTTTTAATGACAGCGCTTTTAACGCTATCGATGGGAATATGGCACTTTTATCAAGTACCCGTAACACAAGTCAGATAGAAATACCTAAGTTTAAAGATTTCATAATCTGTCTTATTTAGTTTCATTCATGTTCATGTTATTCACATATGACAGCACATTAAAGATCTAAACTACTCAGCTAAGATAGTATTATAAATTTATTACGGTATTATGGGATAAGGTACATCAAAGAACTTACAACAAAGCTAATAGCTTTGTTGTAAGTTCTTAGTATAATGCGTACATTCTTAAGTCGCTTCTAATCTTTCTACATAAAGCTAAGTTTACTACATGTCAAATATTCCTTGACTATTTTAGGGTAAAGTCAGAGTTGATAAGTTATGCGACTAGTGCTATAGTTATCACCATGTCTCGTTGTCGCGTTTTGTGTGGCTAATGTGATTTCAGATAACTTAATAGCTACGGATATGGACAACAATTAATCTGAATCGACAGAATATTAATGCGTATGTTCAGCCATTATATCCCAAGAGCCCGCTAGCGCCAGACTTCCTCAGTTTATAAAAGGTTTATAGTGTATAAGGAATAAATTAAGAATAACAGGTCCTGTGGTACGAATGTTGTTGCTATTTTAAATAATTACACTTTAACAATAGTGAAAGTTTAGGCGTTTCTGGCTAAGGGTTGCAACCGTCATAAGTGTCCGGCAATTTATGACATGATTTCTTATATTATTCGGAAGAAAATATGAAAAAATTAAGCTTTATATTATAATGAAAGTAATGTACCTTTTTATACACCTTTGCTATTATATATTATACTAGCTGTGCCCCGCGGTTTCAACCGCGAAATCCATATAAACTTCAACACCCCATTTCACCCCCTTAGGGGTTGAATTTCTAAAAATCCTTTCTTAGCGGATACCTACGTCGTAACATCTACCTGGATGCCCAATTTCAGCTTGATCCATCCAGTGGTTTGGGCTGTGCGTTGATATATGGCTATGTCACGTTTGAGTTTTATATATATAGATATGATATTATCTGATAATATATAAATTATTATTATTATATTATTACTAAATTATATATTATTATCTGCTAAAGTAACCACGACTCACACTCCATATTCGCAGATCATTATAACCTGTGTTGGGGACATGCGCAGAGAAACTTTCAGCTTTTATAAAATGACTAAAGTCAGGCGCTCGCTGGCTCTTTCTCTATTATCACTGGTTAATAATTCAGTGCTTAATATTTAGTGAAAACCTGAAAATGTTGTCTTGAGATGAGAAATTTTGATCGTGATTATTTACGTAAATGAAGAAACACATCTACTAGATATCTGGTGTTGCCATAGACGTCAATATCTATGACGTCGTTGATGAACATTGAACTCTTACTTTCAATGGCTTCCTCTGCCACCAACATGCTAAAAATTATTGTTAATTAATTTCCTACATGCTTCGCTCGCTTACTGCTGACTACTATTACGTTGGTATCGAGTGATATGTACTTAAACAGTCGCAATTAATTGAAATGAAGCTATCGCTACTGAATTTCCTGTGAAGTTTATACGAGTGTTTTTTTTTCAGGTATGCGAGTGTGAATTCTGAGGTGCAGTCATCGTAATGAAGTTATGTTTAAAACGAAACCTATGATATACCCAGCCAACGCAAAATGGAGACACAAAACTAACGAGCGCAGACGCAGTTACGCCATATTGTGTAATATTGAGAGAGAGAGAGAGAGAGAGTGCAGAGTACGTCACAGGATTGGGAATTTAACACGTTCACTGCGGCTTGAGGCAAATCGAACTCAAACACGACTTGACGCCAGTGCGGGGCTGAAAGTTCGTGTTTTCTCTCTCGTGTGAGTGAACGTGTTAAGTGGCATGGTTGCCATAACTAATAATGCTGCGCATGTTTAAAATTAATAAACAGATAATTTTCTTCGAATGTATTTCAACTATTCTTTAGTAATATAATATGGAGTATTTAATTACATACGAGTACAGAGACATTTATTACTAACTATTAGAACTAATAGTTAACACTTTTTATTGTAATAGGTGTATTCACTTAAACTTAATGCGTCATTAAACTTTTGTTAACTACTTTCAAGCTTAAGTACCTCAAAAGGTAAACTATTATGCAACAAGAATCAATAGCATTTGTAGTCAAATCAAATCAAAAAATCTAAATATTTTTATTCAAAATAGAATTTTAAAAATTGCTTTTGAATGTCAAAAATTTCATCTACCGCTACTACCTAAGAGGTTTACTAATGTATATGGGGCCCACGGACGTAGATTTTTTGCGGCGTTTTAATTTAATCCGACACTGACTCGATGTGATTTTTGACAACAGTAAAGTTCTATAATGGTGGGCGAAGCTACAGGGAATAGTTAATTATTATATGAATGACACATTTATCATTTTATGTTATTTGAATACGATATTATAGAATTAATTACTGAAGCAGAGTTGTTAATTCATGCATTATATCATAGTTGATTATTATTGGCAATGCAAATGAGTTAATATTCCACTTGATTGATTACAGATTCGTGCATCGGACATATGACGCATCGTTATAAATTATTACCATTGTAATTTTGCATGTAGGTATTGAATATTATTATAGTAATATTGAAGTATGTCACGTATAGCTTTCACGAGAAAACTACACAACTAAGTATTAACTAAATGTAAGAAATGATACATGACACTTTTTAATAAAAAAAATTTTTTTGGAGGGTCAAAAAAATTATGTGGCAAATATTGGAATTCTATTGCAGTTCTATTTGAATATAATATTCATTGATATTTATTGCTTCAAAGCGCGAAAGCCGCGGAGAAAAGCTAGTAAGTTATAAATACAAATATCAATTCGTACCAATAAGCAATTTTATCATTTGTGTAAGAGTCGTAATGTCGGAGATTCTTATATTTCCCCGTACAATGCGCTTGAGTGGGTCTCATGAACGCTGGTATCACTTAAACCTATCTTTCCACTCAAAAGGATACTGTGATTAAAAAAAACAATACAAATTTGTAATGAGATCCCATTTAATGATATAATTTAAATTCGAGATGTATCTATTGACAAAGAATATTCCAGAACAAAAAGCTGTCCATGAGTTTTCAAAAGTTGAGTTTTTAATTTTGCTGGCGCGGGCGGGGTAATGAATCGTGTGATTCTTTAAGTATCGTATTTTTTATTCGTCAAGTGCCTTAATTAAGGTCACAAGAATGTAGATTAACAATAAGATCGTAAGTTCAATTATATTTGGTCAAAGAAATAAATAACTTATTATTATTATTATTATATTATTTTATATTAAAACTAGCTGTGCTTCGCGCTTTCACCCGTAAAAGTTTCGGTCCCGTAGAAACATCGAGTTGAAAAAATGGATGTTGGTTGATTCTCAGACCTATCCAATAGGCACACAAAATTTCACGTGAATCGGCGAGCCGTATCGGAGTAGTTTGGTAACTAATGTTGCCTATTTTTATAAACTCTTTGTCTGCAGATTTCTTCTACTCACATTCAACCCTGACCTCTTTTATTATATCAATAGACGTTAATAAGAAAATAATAGAAAAAATGTGTGCTTCAGCTTCTACACGCGACTGGAGTTTATTCAAACGAATACGATTCTAAAGTGAAAGATGCGCAAAAGACGTAAGTGACAGAAACGCAGTAAAGCATTACGCTCAACCGGACAATATTCACATGAAAGCCGATTTTATGGACCTTTTATTTTTTCCATACCTTTTGTCAATTGAGTAAAAAAAGAATATATACATTATTGCATGCTTTTGATTTTTTAATAATTTTAATAAAAATATAGATAGTTCATGGTAAGTCATCATAATATTAAATAAAATAAACACATTTTTATAAACGTAGAGGCCAGCACTCATGATGATAAAACGCAATATGAAACTTAGAAATGGCTGCCGTATTCGGCGTCGGCAACATTTCGCGCACGTGTATTCTTGATCAAATGAGTTTCGTAAATGAGTTTTGGGCCAACTTATATCCGTGCTAACGGCAGATTTGGTACAAGCAGATCAGCTCCGGTGTGGTAATTCCAGTTATAAAACCAAATATGTTTTTGTAATAATAGTAGTACCTAATATTGAATAAATGAAGTCGTGCAATATTAGATATTGTTATATTATACCTTTATTAGTTTATTCCTATTTATCACATTTTACAAAATTTATAAATTAAACACCTATCTTTATAGGAGTGCATTAAATCATTCATTTACCAATTTTAAAATAACATTGTGATAGTATTAAATGTATGGACGAGAACCAATTTTCTTTTAATTTCTCTTAAATTATTCATATGTCCGTCAAAATCAATATTTATTGATTTTCTGAGGTGACTTCATTGCGATTGACCATGGCGTGCTAGAATTAGGAGAACCTTGAAAGTTAAAATATTGTGATGTATATATTGTTATCGAGGCTAATTTACTTCAAAGAACGTTTGGAAAAAACAAGCGACTCCAAGGGTTACTCCTAACGGATACACCCCTGCGGGTGCCTTCAGCCGCCATTTATAGAGGGCCCCAGACCTACAAGCAACAGGATCCCTCCAGCAACAGGCTAGATTCGATGAAAAGGTCAGACTTCTCCTCCTTGGGGACTGTCTGGCTGCCTTCGAACAGTTCCTACTACGACGCCGGAATCGTGCAGTAGGGTCAGGTTCCCATCTTGATGCCTGGCCCCAGTATTCCAACGGAGCACACCAAACCGGTCGTCCTAATCCACGCCGCCATCTGCTGATTCAGAGGGACGGCATTGGCTGGTCCCATCCGCTGGGAGACGGACAAACCATTAAACGGCCGCAGAGGACAGGGAGAACGGCAACAAACCCTCCTCCATCGACGCATCCAGTATGGGCCCTGGTGAAGCCCACTCGGAGCGTCCCCTCCTGGGATCCCTCTTGGCTTCACCGTGGTTGTCCAAGCCACGGTTACTGAGCCCCCTTACCAAGACAAGGAGATCCGTCGAGGGGGAGGTAGGATGACCTATTCGGGTCTCTCTTAATCTCATGTATATGTGGTAATTTACAAAGAATACGAATGGAACATTTCTAATCATCTCCATTATTAGAAGATGTAGTTTTCATCCCATCCTCCTCATTTCTATCCGGAATCCTAACAAACGAAACGTCCTAACTCATCTTCGACTGTTCTAATTTACAAGAGAGTAGTTTTTAATCACAAAGACATATTTTTCATTTTGTTGTTGAACCCGAAAATCTACATTGCCGCATTTTCTGTAAGTGTTGAGTGGCCTATTGGAGGTAGATAAATAATAATAGCAACGTCTGCATATCAAATGTGCGGATATCTGTGGGCGTAATTAGTCATCAAAGCCTCCAACTGCTCGTTTGTACTCCTTCCCCGTACTACTAAAGACTGTCCGGATATCTCCAGACTTATGGTAACTCTACGTACACGTGGCAGCCCCAAATGGAACAATTGCCACTTTGACGTCGCGTCAAGAGTTAGCTACAACGATGCTATTCTCGCTATATCGGAGAACACCGAATTCCGGTTCCGTTTTTGAATATGAAACCGAGTTACATGTTAGTCCTAATAGGTCCTAAACAAAATTACAATGTAGCAGGCAAACGCGTAGTGCAATAATCGGATGGTAAGTGATCAATGAATAAACGGATCCTGGTTAAACTATTCATGACCATTGCAGTTTAAGATGAATGATATTGATATTCACATTGTGTGTGAAATAGGTTTGGGTGACTCCAGCTTTTTTGTCAGTAATCATATTTAGTAGTAGTAGTAGTAGCTAGTAATCCTCCTTGAGCCCATCATTCCTGTCAGTGCCGAGGACTCCGTCGTGAGTGTCGCAGGATGAAAGAACTCGCGGTCCGTTTAGTCGTGGTAGCAACACTTCATTTAGCAAATTCAAGCCCAAATTCTATCGCAAATCTGGTCTCGTTGCCCGAAGATCGCTCATAGCAATCTGATGAAGTTGTATTGGGCTTTTTAGGGTTCCGTATCTCAAAGAGAAAAAACGGAACCCTTATAGGATCGCTTTGTTATCCGTCTGTGTGTACGTCTGTCAAGACCTTTTTTTCTAAAACGCGTGAAGGGATTAAGCTGAAATTTTTGTTAAATACGGAGGTCAGTTACGTCTTGATGCCTTGAAAAAATCACACTTCTAAGTTAACGCGAGAAAAAGTTATAGCCAATTATGCACAAATTCTGTATGAAAACGTACTTTGTCGAAAACCAAAAAATCAGCGGGTACTTCCCGTTGACCTGGAGTTGTAAAATTTGGCAAGAAGTTAGAACTTATAGCACATATATAAGAATAAATCTGAAAACTAGTAGATTATATGTAGATCATTGGAAAAATCATTATCAACTTATAACTGTAATTAGTTGCCTACTAAATGTGTGTGAGCAACCGCTTATATACGTTTGTCAAATTAAACGGCAGGCGTAAAGTTAAAATAATTGAAAACCATGGAAACACCAAACCATTACTTTTGGATTAGGGAACCCTCGGTGTGCGAGTCGGACTCGCACTTGGCCGGTTTTTTTTTGCTTCCATGGCATAAGATTAGGGAAAGAAAAAAAAATACTGGTGTTAGTGATATTGTAAAGGAGAGCAACGTATTTGCACAAACTATGTCTTTAAATCATTTACGATCTAATCTCGACGATATTTTTGGAATAAGGAGATATGGTAGACCAAAAAAAACCTCTACACCAGAAGATGCTAAATAAATAAAATTAATTAGTAAAAAAGTAGCTGAAAGTCTCACAGTAGTTTCAGGTTCATAAAAGTTGACAATGGCGCAATAAAGTGGGAGGAGAAAGGACGGTAGCGCATCTGTTACATATATACGGATGTGTATGGGCGTCGGTAGTCATAAAAATGGCTCCGACTGCTCGTTTGCCTCCATATACCATATAAAAAGACTGTTGAAATTAAAATGACTGTTTTATCCATTTAGCCGGCATATTTACGGTCTGTTATTACCAGTATTGGATCATTGAATGAGCACTCACGGTTAAAGTTTATGTAGAGATGGCCGCCGTGCAAAATTTGGTAGATGTTTTTTTTAAGGTGCGCCCTTGCACCAGCGTAAAATCTTTCCCAAGGGATGTCGAACTAATTTTGTCTTCTTACAGATTGCCATTTATATCTGTGCCATTTTTTCTTAGTTATTCGAATTTGTTTAAAATCAAGACCTACTTTTTTATATATAGATAGGCTTGCGTTTGGCCACTGTCTCACCTGGAAAGTGTAGACTCGGCCGATGATGGAGCACGCTTGCCTAGAAGATACCCATAATAAACTAAGTAACGTATAGCTTTTTCGATATGTTACTCAGTTTACAAACTCTTTCCACCGTATATCTTTCCCCGGAACCTAATTACATTGATATATTGTTCTCAGACCGGCATCCTGATCATGTAGTCGTGATATACGGCGATGTTTTTCTTATCTGACGTTCAAGGTTATATCGGTAAGGCATTTTAATAATATTGTAAGAGATAGCGCCCGGACTGAAGCCGAAATGAGCTGGCATATCTTGGGATTTTTCGCCAACCCCATCCCCAAATGACGGCTATACTGTCGCATTTTGTTCATATTGTAAGCTTCTGGTTTCCCTTTAGAGGGTTCGTGTATAGAAGGTAAATAAGTGAATATCAAATTAATCCTTGGTTATAATTTGTCATTAAATTAGCCCTTTAATTAATTAAAAATGACACTACTTGTTTCTATGTTCACGTTTGGGCAGTGTCCGAGTGGATTTATCCAGAATGCGAATGGATTAAGTGGTTCGGTTTTCTTCTTCATGCACCTGTGGAAACTTCTTTGTAATGCGCACCAACTGTGTTCCGCGGTTTTACACCCGTCATATTAATAGATATATTTCACCCAAAATTTTACCACCTTTTCCCTCATTCAAATTTAAAAAAAAATACCTTAGAAACTTTCTTGGACTCAAGCGCAACAACTTGGCCAAAGATCATCATATGATCAAAACTATGCAAGTTTACGATTCTATAAAGGAACATTCATTTTTATATAATATTTAGATTCAACTTGTTGCAACTGACTTGTAAAATAATAATTAATATTTGGTTTTTAAAGGTTATAGTTGACAAAGGTAATAAGACGCAATATTAAGTTTATTGGCAATGGTGATTTAATATCAGGTTCTAAACATAGTGTACTTATCATTATTGCTTATTACCTGCCAATATTCTAAAAACTTTGGCTATAATGCCTACCTACTACAGAAAGTACGCGATGAAAATGTTTCCAAAATACAAAATGAAATATAATATGTCCAAATTTTTCATCAGAATAATGTTTAATAGTAACGACATAATATAATGTATGTCCAGACATCTTAAAAGTATTTGTTGTAGAACATTTAAATATATATTTGTATTGTATAACTTTAAATTATTGTTTTCTTGCAAGCGATGTTTATTCTTCTCATTGTGGCTACACAACGCCTACCTTCGCCGGTTTGTACGCACAAGCACACTCCAATTAAGTTTTGTGTAACAATATATTTCGGAATGTAACTTCCTATATCTGGGTATTATGTAATAAGTTACTGTTTCTTACAAAGAAACCAAAATCTTTAGCAAAATAGAACCGGTGCAACCGATATCGGACACACAGATTTGTGTATTTTCAGTGATTAGAGTCCAATTTTAGAAAGAGGTCCTGTCGCAGGATAGGGTTGACATACACCGTTTTTTATACTAATGAAACTTCATTGAGGACATAGCTAGAGTTGTTACACTGTTGGGCGCCCGCAGCGTCACACGAGGAAGGCTTTTAAAAATGGAAATTGCTGTTTTTAATCAAAATTCTAAGAATAGAAGTTAAGATCTCCCAGTATTGATATGTTAACGTTAACAGTGTGAACAGAGGCTGTTTATGGCCAGAATTAATAGATTTTAACTGTTTATTTACTGCCCAATAGGCTAAGTATTTTGTGTAAATTAAATTTAACTTAATTTACAGCAAGTTTAAAAAAATAAACATTCTATGTTAAGTATATTGATACAGAACGATCGTTGTTACGTCATTATTCTCAAACACACAAACACACAAGATAATTCTTTGAGGGAATTGATATAGCGAAAGTAATATAAAGACAAATTACAAATCGTAAGAAAATCTGTACTATCTAGTAAAACCCAAGGTTTATATTATTGTTTCAATTTTATTTCTTGAAAATAAAGACGTGTATATAAAATATCTATGTAAGTGTAAATTGAAGTAGTCGATGGTAATTAAATAAACGTCTAAACAATTTCTAAGTCGGCTTGTTTGAATGTAATTTGCTTAGGACCTTTTAAAACTTGATAGGAATTACTTAAAAGTTCTTCTTAAACGAGAATATAAAATAAGGTCAGGACAAAAAAGAGGCAAAATGGCACCTAAAGGGGATTGACTTTATTTATTTACGGTATAATTTGTCAACGGGACTTTTGTATTATAAATGACGGAACCCGTTTGCCACGAACAATATAAAAAAATTTAAAGTAATGCAGAATATTGTTCAGAGTTTAATTTATAAAGAGCTTCTTACACATAAAGTTTCATAACAAGAACAGCCTAGAAGGTGAATCTACCTTTTACGGTAACAGTTATTTGCTTCAACTGACAAACTGTCCATTTTCGTTTACAAAATTTTCGTCGGCAAAATTTTACAGAGCTCTGTCACTAATAATTTGGCTGTTAAAACACTTCTCGGAATGTACATTGATTCTCACCAAAATAAGGACGGGATATATATATTTCTGTGTGAAATGTGAATCGACGCCTTGCGTGTCAAGGCGTGGCGCCAAGGTTTCGTAATTGTCTATGAAGGCATACTTTAGAGGACTAAAATAATTGATATCACGTACATGAATTCTTTTTCAGTGGGTTGGTCAAACTGTCGCTAGCACAGATTCCTTGTAAGTTCAAGGGACATGGCTACTAAGCTATAAGTGTTGTTCGACCAGCGACCATGATGGGCAGATGTTAGTGGCAGGAGGACGATAAAGACCGATGAATCTATCATTTTCATCATAATCATCATCATAATAAATAACAAGACGTATGATGTAATGGAATCTCGATTATACGAAGACATGTCAGCGAACTTGACAGTGGGACAGGACACTGCATATTAATGAAACTTTGTGGGTGTGCACTTACCTTTGGTCTTGTCGCGTGTACATTTATAGCAATATCGTTGTTGATACATGTGTATAGCGCTTTACAACACACTCGAACACGTACGACCACACGTGAGTGGGCAGTACTGGTGTTACACAGTCGGGTTTCGTATGATTTTTTAGTCTGGTAGGACTATTGACGATGATAGAAATGATGGCATCATTTATGAGAATCATTAGTCAATAACAAAAGACTGAGTGCCCGTTTCCTCCCATGGAATAAAAATTGATAATAAAACTGTAATATTCTAATCACCATGACAGTTCCAATTATTCCGTACGGAACAGGTTCCAGAGAAATGTTATTTCGTCTCGGTTACCGTATAAATTATACATCCCTTAATTAACTAACACGGATCCTCAGATTACCATTGTCGTTCCACTTCCACCGGCCCGCTAGAGCTCTTACGAAAATATATTTTCTGCACTGTAATTTTTTTTTTCAAAACAATACGTAGGAGCATTTGTATAGCCCCATGATAATATGTAGATATATAATCTCAGATCTCTTAGGATATGTCTTTTAATACAACAGTTAGTTTTTATCCTACTTCCAAATCGTTGTTCGTAACTTTAAATCGATTTTAATGTTTTTTCAAGGATGGCTCATAAGGCTCCTTACAGCACGACAGCAAAAAAATATTGTGTATTGCAGGAGACATTAATCATCTTTGCAAGAAAAAAAGCCTATGCATTCGTACGAACGTAACTTATACCTGTGCCAAATTTGATCTAAATCCATGGCCCATGGAGGTGGGAGGAGAAAGGAGGGCAGCGCATCTGTATAGCCTCTATAGTCTATGCGGATGTCTATGGGCGTCGGTAGTCACGAAAATGGCTCCGACTGCTGGTTTGCTCCCCTATATCATAAAAAAAAAAAAGAAATCCGTTTGGTTGTTCTTGTGTGATAGGGTCACAAACATCTATACCTCTCTATGTAACAATCATATACAAATAGACAATAAATAATAATAATAAATAGATATCATAAAAACCATAAATAAATATGGAATATGTGTCAGTATGTTAGCGTTAATGTAGACTATAAATCACAATACCACGTGTCCCCAGCGCCGACAGCGCTACAGCGTCCTCGGCGGCTCGTAACGTGTGTGGAGCTGTCACATACCGGATAAACGGTTCGTTTGTAACGGTTATTTATAAAACTATCGGTTGGATATTGCAGCACATTATCCAACCCTTTGCTTAGGTATTAAAATAACCTATAGATATGTTAATATATGTGTCAGTTTGTTAGTGTCCGCTATAAGTTATAACTTTATAGAACACAATATCTGACGTCCCCAGCGCCGACAGCGCTACAGCGTCCTCGGCTTGTAGCGTGTGTGGAGCTGTCACATACCGGATAAACGGTTCCTTTGTAACGGTCATTTGTAAAACTATCGGTTCGATATTGCAGCACATTGTCCAACCCTTTGCTTAGGTATTAAAATAACCTATAGATATGTTAATATATGTGTCAGTTTGATAGTGTCCGCTATAAGTTATAACTTTATAGAACACAATATCTGACGTCCGCAGCGCCGACAGCGCTACAGCGTCCTCTGCTCGTAACGCGTGTGGAGCTGTCACGAACCGAATGTACGGTTCCTCTATGGCGTTTATTTTTAAAGCTATCGGTTCGCTATTTGCACCAATATAATACAAGAATATTGCGCAAATTTGCACAATATAAACTAAAATTGATCAAATTTCAGAGAAAATGTTACGGACCTATTGACCGTAGTTGTATGGCATTTTACGTTAGAAAAATACTGTTAAAATGAACCCTAAAAATTCGATATATGTATTCAAATAAATCGCTTTTTTATTATATATCACCTCCTCTGCAGAAAAAACTCTCCCATAAGCTATATGAACACTTGGTTCAAGAATTTCTTACTTTGTAAATATAGCCAATGCTTATAACATTACGTATTATAAATAATATGTACAAGTAGTATTCAGAAAGATAAAATTACCGGACGGAGGTGAAGCGGAGGTGGGACCGAGGCGGAAGGTACCTTCCGCCTCCGTCTCATTATTTCTAGTTAGTAGTAGATGTTTCTAAATCACACTTGGCTAGTTTTTGTCGGTGCATTGTATAGTTAGTACGTATCATCTGTAAAAAAGACCTGTATCATAAAAATATAGCTAATAAAAATTATAAAAGAAAACAAGAATATTCTTCTTTAGTCTCTAGACTTTTACTAGAAATATTTAGCTACCATGTTTGAAGCGATGACGACGGACGCCGTAAAAATAAACGCAATCAAATATGACACTCTTTTAAAATATTACGCCTTTTTTATTGCGGATCACCTTCTCTGTAGTAAAACTCTTCAAAAAAACTTTATGGTCATGTTTTCGATAGTCACTTCCTTTTACAAATAAAACCTACCTGAAAAAAATGATAAAAAAATAATTAAAAAACCTAGCTAGATCGATTTATCGCCCCCGAAACCCCCGAGCGTTCTAAATTTTATAAAAATCATTGTAGCCGTTTCCGATACTCACTTAGAAATATATATTATATACAAGAATTGCTAGTATAAAGTATAGGATATTTGTAATTATGTATATATTACTAATTATACAAACTCCTAGCTGAATTTCGGCTAACAACAAAACATTATAGTGTACAATCATCATCAGGCACAGGGTCAATACTTTAACGCACTTCCGAGCCACGGGGATGTAACGCCACCGTCGATATCTTGACTTTAACCTATAACTAGAAATTAACAAATCTTTATAATCATTTTGATCACACCTGACACGATCTTCAGTCGAATATGTTTACTCAAGATCATGAGTAGGTACAAGCTCTCTAGGAGCACTGTCACCAGTACAATGTAAAACTATTATAACGTTTATTTATTCAGATGTTGCTGCAAGACTTCCTGCTGAAAGTAAAGCCGATCGTCCTCGAAATGAAGCATTGAAACTGGCCATGAATAGAAAATGAATTTTCCTGTTTACATAAATATTTATACTTAAGTATAAACAGTAGTAATATAGTGTTAAGTGTCGATACGTATTACGCGCGTTAAATAATAAACAAATAGCAGAGATAAAATAACGGTATGTGCAATTAAACTGTGCCGGAATTATAAAGGAAGGATAAAAAAATACCAAACACATCACTTATCATCGGTAAGTAGGAAAGAAACTGCATATTTTATTTTATAATTATTTGTTTTTTATTTACCAAATTACGACATATTTTATTAGTGTTGCTAGTTTCCACCACCGGCTACTTCCACATCGCACAAAATGCGACAGCACAGATATCGCTTTATACCGGTATCATGCAAACTGTCTAAAATGTTAAATAAGTGTTTTAATACTAATTTAATAAACCTAACTCATTTAATACAATATTCACACACATTTTTTTATTTAAATAAGAAAGCAACTACTTAATAAAATATACTAAAACTTATTAGGTAATATTACATACAATCACCTAAAAGTATCATATTAAATAGTCTATTTTTAAATGTGATTTATGGGAGATTTTTACATAGCTGGTATTATTATTCACGGACACAGAGACATACACGCACTTACTCTGTGTAAGACAACAACGCTTGCACGCACACTTGCATATAATTGTTGACTCGTATTCTTTTTTTGATTGTAGGGCGACGCTCCATCTAGACATTATAGTACTTAAGGTTCTCAAATGTTAGAATTTGTACTAGTGACGAACACAATATAGGAACTTCGCGTGAAGTATGTGTTACGTATACGTGAAGTATGTGTTACATCACCAATACCGTACGTTTCCGATATCTCCGATAAATGTCAAAGTCCATTGTAATAAAAGAGGAATTCTTAAGGAATTTCGTTACTAAAGGAAACATTTTCTATTTGTGATGAATTGCTTCTCACACAAACGTTTATTTATGTCTGTGTTATAGATATAGCTATAATATTTGTCAATGTTATTACTGTACTTTTATTAACTTGACTGTCAGACTCAGACTCAGTTGCCTATGTGCACGTCCACACTACAAACATAAATATGAAAACGCACCTTACGTCCACACTGCAGTGGCGGGCGGCGCGACTGCACTAAGCGACTCAGCGCGCGACATTTTCAAACGCTTCTGTCACGCCGATGGAAGTTGTTTTAATTAAAAAAGAACTTTAGCTCAAGTGATGTACAGATCATTATTCTATAGATACCCTAGCTACATCCCGTGGGAATATCGGGATGAAAAATAGATGTTGGCCGATTCTCAGACCTACTCGATACGCACACAAAATTTCATGACAATCGGTCCATCTGTTTCGGAGGAGAATCATGCCGGTGCGGCGCGCCCGCCGTGTCGCGCGCCAGACAACTGCAAAAACTGCGATGACTCTTCGGATGAAATAAAAAGTTGAATCGCATTGGCTGCTACGGACACGATGATGAGTCGGGAAAGAATGGTAGGTAGTCACTTCGTAGACCGTTTTTTTATAAAACCCGAAAATTACAAATCCCTTTAATCGTGTCAAGGTTATAAATAAAATTCCAATTAGTATAAACGCTAATCCCGTTTTGTAGACAGAACGCAATGTCGTTGTGTAAAAGAATTAATTAAATTCGAAAAAAAGGTCTTTTTATTATTTACAGACCGCTTTATTTGCGACATAGATTTTTTAAAAATTCAAGATTGTCCACACAAAGCATCAAAATCACTTTCATTGTAGTTGACTCGACCCGCGCCCACTTCGTTGGCCAGTACTAACCAGTAACAATAATAATAATCCGTCATAATAAAATATAGCCCTCAGAGTTCTGACTTAATTATTAATTATCTATTAATGAAAGAACGGCAAAAACGACCGAAAAGATTTAGGGAAAAGATTTAAGATAACGAATAGGTCGTTACAAACGAATAATATTTTCTTTTTATTATGTTAAAATTAATCTGACTCTATATACCACTTTTTATACTGTAAAATCGTACTTAATAAAAAAAATCTATACAATCTTATCCCTCCAGTTTACCCGGTTTGTCTATTTCGCCTACGCCCTACAACATTTTAATATATAAAATATAGATTTTCATACACCTAAGTCCAGAAATAAGAAGCTGAGAACAGTGCCACATATCACGCTTGCATTGTTTCCTCCACATTCATAATTCTCTTCATACACATTTGCCGGTTGCTGACTCTCTGAAAATATCATTTAAGAGAGTCATCATAATGTGAGGACCTACTAAATTCAACCAACAAAATTAACCAAATTCTATTATGTTATAAAATTTTCGTAACTTAATCACGAGATCTGGTAATGTATAGTTTATATATGTATAGTATATGTATAGTATTAAGGTTATAAAAACCGAGTTGATTTAACGTTAAGCTATGAATGTTTCTGGAGTTATAGAAAGGTTTAACGCATGAGTTATTGTCAACAAGAGTGGCTACATTCAAGTATATTTTATTAGTCTGTTTTTTTTTGCATTCAAATATTTTATTTACGAAATCTAATGATGTGACATATATTCTGAACTTAATCTATGTGCAAAGTTCACATAAATGTGCTAGATATTTATTGATATTTTAATGGTAGGCTAAGACTATCATCAGATTTTACAAGCATCATAAACATTTAAAATCTCTGTCCTATCATTTATCTTCTTCGTACTTATGACTCGATAACAGCTAAACGAATTAGGGATCGAGGAGTTCAGAGGAAACGCTACAAACAATTCATAATTACAACGAAGAGTCTTATGAAGTTGTATAACATGCGATAGAAAACAAGAAAGAATCCGTCTGGCTCAGACAGCGAGGTGAAGAAGCAAAAAAGTTTAATAACTTTTTGTAGGTCAGCGATTCTTTCTCGTTGCCTCTTGATCGTCTTGAGCCTCGACTTAGAACTATCAGCTTGTGGGAAGTTAATAACATCTTGTATTAAGATATAGTATTGAAGTTCAAGAATATTTGATAGCTAACAAGTTAAGGGTGACAGCACACACGAGACTTTTAGTTGCTCGACCGGCGTCGTAGACGCTTTTCAGACGGCGACTTAGACGCTAATGTATGTCAATTAACGTCTAAATGCAGTCGTGATACAGTCGCACGACTCTACTGCGACAAGTCGCCGGTCGCCGCATCTAAAAGTCACGTGTGTGCTGTGGCTCTAAATTCAGTTGCGCGATAATGTCGCACGACTGTCGCATGACTCTATTGCGACGGGTTGCAGAGAGATGATAAATCCTGCGACTGCATCGATGCAGTCACAAAGTCGCCTGTGCCGTGTCTAAAAGTCGCTTGTGTGCTGTGGCTCTAAGTCGAAATGTTTCTAATATTAACTTAACTTATATTGGGGTTCAGTGTATTGTTAAATATATATATATGGCAATATACAGAGTTAGTTTTTGGTCACCGGCCAAATTTTGAAATAAGGAAGTAAACCATCCAAGGGTGTGTTTTAAATTTTATCGTCTAATTGTAATATTTTGTTAAATAAAAATTGATATGATAATTTATGGTCCTTAAAAATACATAGATAGATCGTTGTTCGCACACGAAGTGTATCGACCTCAAGGCTCTAAAGCTGTCAGACGCTAAGGTTGGCTGGCAACCCTCCAAGGACATGTACAGAGTTCAATGTCACTGGCACCGAACGGTTGCTGCGCGGCGATTTGTCTACGGGATATTTTTAGTATAGACAAAAAATATTCAATTTTCATTTTTTTTCTTTCGAATTTTTTATCAATTCTGAACCAAATTGGAAAAATTGCCGATGACCAAAACTAACCCTGTAATAGCATGCTGCAGCCAATCTTTTATGTTGTCTTTTTTATATACAAATAACAATAATAATTGCTACGTAAGTCTGAACACTGATTCAATTTATTCTATAGTTATTGTACCAAGGTCAATTGCAGGAAACTTAGAATGAAAATGAAATGGCCGTCATTAGGTTGATTGCGTTTTGGCGCGTAAAGGAACAATTAATGTATCGTGTTCATTACACGCCAGCGACGCAGCATGTGCCGCTGTTTAACGCACATCTCTTATCATATAACAACTTTTTCAAAATATATGATTAGTTCTGGCCACTTTAATGTGCAATACAATAGTTTGCAAAACATTCCACGTTGCTTGTGGAACTCCATTTCCGATCTTCTTTTATCTTTATTGCGGGAAATAGGTTCCTTTACTGCAATGTTATTTCCTGCAAACAGAACGAGTTTACACAATCAGTCTCAGTAATTCTTTTCATCGCATAAATAAACGTTGCTTTTTTCTTTCATGATTCGTTACGATTACTAGATAACTGAAGTTAAAATAGTTGTTGCGTTTAAACTATTTATATATTTTATTATATTTTCATAGCTCCGACCCGCCCCTGACTGTACGATAGCCCACTGTGGTTTTGTGATGTTGATGACTTGTTTTAAGCATTGCTGGCATTTCGGAGATGAATAAGCTCCTATAACTCTATTATTTATCTCTCTATCTCTATTATATTAGAGGCAACTTACGTGGCATAGAATTTGATGATTCTTTTAAATCAATGTAGCTGGATAGCAGAAATAAGCTATTTCCTATCTAAAAAAAACTTCGACTGCTCTATGGCCCCCTATGAAATAATTAAAACAGAACAGTATTATGAAAATTACATTAGACTGTTGCATTAGATAGTGCAATCGAAATACACGTTGATATTTTTGAGTCCCGACAATACGGAGTTATAATCAAACGATATTGCAGCCATCTGAATTTTTTAAAATATTTTTTAAAGACATTTATCACATAAATACTACTACTATGTTAGTCTATTTTTTTCACGTAAAAGAGATACTAAATACGTTAAATTCAAAAAAATTAATTCTCTCTATTTTTTTCCTTCACTGCTACAGGTTTGACCTTAAATAGATTCTTTCGAAAGGGACTTAATGGAGATTCTTTTCTCTAATACATGTGTAGGTACATATTTTTAAGCGTTTATTACACTGAAGTAGACAAAATTAACATAACAGATATAGAATAAATAACAAGGGTTACAATATGGCAGTGGATTCCGGGTTATATTCCAGATAACAAGGTTTCTCAACTACTGACATAATACGGCAACACAGTGGACCCCCGGCAATCCGGCCCCTGTCTTATCCAGCACCCCTTGTAATCCAACATGATCTCTTACATATTTATTATTAATAATTTTTTGACGATCTTTCCTAATGCATGATTGAAGAAGTTACGTTGTACGCACCACCAATATCGTCCTCTACTCGCAGGAAATTGTTTTGATTCTGATTATTTATTCTTCTTCTTCTCGTGTCAGAGTTCAGCTGATCAAATTTTATTTGCCCAGTACTGTGCCACATCTGTAGCGGCAACATTGGCTTTGAGCAGATCCTCGAATGTGCAAGTTCTTAGGCACAGCGGGCACTGGAGTAGATGCTCCATTGATTGCGTCGGATCCCCGCATTCGCATTGCTCCCCCGAGCAAGGTATTAGGCCCCAACGACTCCTATTTTGTGGACATAGGCCTACTTGTGTTCGAAGTCGATTAAGCGATTTCCAAGTAGGCCAAGGCAGGTGGTGACCGAGGGGGAGATTTTGTTCAGGTTGCACAAATATAACGGGGAGAGGGTGTTTCATTTTCCACCTTATAATTCTCTCCTCGGCAGATTGTTTATGATTATTATGACTTATGATTTATTAGATAATTCGATACTCCCTGCAAAATGTTTGTCGGGTTACCTACCTAAAGCCTGTACTTATAATGAGGCAACGAAAAGAATATCCAAAAAAATTAAAGGCAATTGAGAAAATCATTTATCAGAATCGTGTCCTACTTCACTACTTAATTTTGAGCGCTTTGTACATAAACCTGTTTACGAACTCGAAAACTTAATACAGTTCTGTACCCAAAAGGCGATAAACGTAATCGTATTAAAGTTCCTCCAAAGTATGTTTCTCTGAAGTTAATATACATGTAGCTATATTTTGAACGGAGTAGTCTCACATTGCCAAACATAGATTATAGGTAAGTGAAAACCCTTGAAGGGACGTAGGTAAAAGCATACTTATCGTATCTTTATACGTAATGGCTGGGACTATTTCGCTAGCAAATAGTAAAATTAAAGTTGTACACACCTTTTTTGAATTGGAGAACAAAGTACGAGGAATTGAAGTTACATGGCGACTACAGGCACTCATTAACATACAGATTCGTTGGCTTCCAATATTTTCGTTGCAACGACAGATATAAGAAATATAAAATATGAAAGAAGGTAAAAGTTATAAAGTAACAGACGCTTTGTTTTCTTTTTTTTATTTATTTATTTAAGGTTGCACTTAACATCTAGGGTTATTAGCAACCACTATCAAACCCACCACCACCACTTTTTTTTTGGAAATACCTACCGTAAAAATAATAGAAAAATGGGAGAAACTACGAATTAATTATAATCTCGTAGTACGTCAACTATCATATTAAGCTGATAATCAATAATGCTATAGATTTGTAGTAAGGTTACTGCTAATTCAACTTTCTTTATTTTAATATTTGAAGTTGTATAAACCTAAGTTATACGTTTAATTGGTGAAATCACACGTAAAAGAGTAACCTACGTTGTGCTGCGTCGCTCGATGTAGCAGGCACACCAGGGAAACATGTTTTTTTCGTATTTGTATCACATACGGCCCAGTTGTGTTTGTTAGCATTAAAAAAGAGCAGGTTAACGGAGAAATGTATTTTTGCGAGATTTTTTATTCAAAACGAAAAGTTTTGCTGTTTGCTCTTGTTGTGAATAATGAATGCTATTAATTGGCCCGTAAATCTGCTCCATATATGGTATAATGAACTGGAATTCGGCAATATGGCAATCACAAACAAGTAAGAGGTAGAGGTCACACTGCATGCTTGCATGCAGCCGAATTGGGCTGGCACGACCCGGGAGGTACCTCTCGGTTACACGAGACCGGCGTAAAGTGACAGCTGCAGTGTTGTCGCGTTTCGTGCGGTGTGAATGGGCGCCGGTAGACATGAAAATGGCATGGTACACGATAACAAAAAAGAATTAAGTCGCTACGATCTGAGAGGTTCCTATATATTGGTAACTAAAATGTTTTTACAGTTTGTTCATTTAAATGGCGTGTTAAAGTAAGCTTGTCAAAAAC
>LUGF01048959.1:23757-43411 GCA_001625245.1 Calycopis cecrops | reverse complement strand
TGCAACACCAGGGGCATCACATGCGCATTGCCGACCCTTTAAAAACCTATTGATTCCCCTCTTGAAGAACCCCATATTGTAGCCCACTGGGAAAACCTCTGCAGGGAGTTCATTCCTCAATCGGAGGGTCCGTGGGAGGAAATTCCTCTGAAATCGGACTGTACGGGACCATTTGGGCTCCAATGTGTGAGCATGAACTTCCTGTCGATGGCGAGCGGTGCGGTGATAGAAAGTGGCCGTGGGCATCATATCAAACAATTCCTCGGAACACAATCCATTATACAAGCGGTAGAACACGCATAAGGAAGCAAAGTCTCTCCTTAGACTTAGAGGATCGATACCGCTCGTAAGTATAGGATCGTCGACAATTCTCACAGCTCTCCTTTGGACCGAGTCAAAAGGCCCAAGCTGGTATGCTGGCGCTCCCGCCCAGAGATGGGAACAGTACTCCATGTGGGGACGGACTTGCGCTTTATACAATAGCAGTCTCTGCCCCGCTGTGAAGTACCGCTTTGCTCTGTTTAGCACACCGAGTTTTTTAGATGCCAGCTTGGCCTTGTCTTCTAGGTGACTTCGGAACTGGACGTCGCTGGATATGTCGACACCAAGGATACCTATATAAGTGGAGATGGTAAGAGTCGTGTCCTGGAATTGAGGGGCCACAATAAATGGGGTTTTCTTAGCGGTGAACGCACAAACTTGTGTCTTGGAGGGGTTGAATCGGACTAAATTGTCCCGACCCCAATCGGAGACTCCACATAAGGTACTCTCGATTTGAGACACAAGTTGTTCGCGACTTTCTTCCACAACGGAGCGAGGGATGTTTGCACGGCCTGTGTAGAACGCGTCGCCAGTGCTATCATCCGCATAGCAATGGATGCCATCGATAGACAGCATGTCATTGATATGCAGAAGAAACAGCGTTGGAGACAGTACAGAGCCTTGCGGGACACCAGCGTTAATTTCCATGCTATCGGAGCAACTACCGTCAACGACGGCTCTTATGCATCGGCCGGATAAAAAGCTAGATATCCATTTGCACAAACCCTCGGGTAGTCCGTATGATGGTAACTTCGACAGAAGGCTCCGGTGCCAGACCCTATCGAACGCCTTCGCTATATCTAGGCTAACTGCCAATGCCTCACCTTGACTCTCAATGGCTGAAGCCCAACGGTGTGTGAGATACACTAGAAGATCACCAGTGGAACGACCATTTTCACGATGTATTTTCATTGATCCTTGACCCAGTGAGACTTAAGCTACGAACGTGTGTCTAGTTGATGTGCGGCCTTGTTAAATATTAACACAACACTAGCGCATTTTCATACAATATTGATCGATGTTAAACTAACGCTTATTTTTGATATCCCAGGGACAAAAAAGTAGTGACTGCTGATTCCTAAAGACACACGACCAGAACATTATTTGCACTCTCACACGAAAGGCTACAGCATAATAAATCATGCACCTATTCGAGATCATAATAAGCTGGTCGAAACTCAAGGTATCCCGAAAACCTTTAGTAGAGTTAATTATAATACTATTAAATATAAATTATAATCCCACATGGTGCATAATGTTTCTATTAAAATAATAGCATGCACAGTTAGGGGCAATAATTTATTACTTGAATCTCACGCGCCAACCACAACATACCCACTACACATACACATAATATCTACTATGTAACTTGCAGCGTTTAATGTTAACGCTATTACATTAACTACTCGAGCGTCATAAGAAAAGCGTATTTTAGAATATTGTTACAATATCTGTACCGTGTTCAGAATTACCAGGTAGCGAGTCAATAGAAAGGTTCACAATAATCCGGATAACTGTAAAGTAGAATTTTCTGATCTTTTTCCTGTCTACGGCCATTGGAAATTTCAACTAACTAAATAATATAGAGCTTTCATTTCAAGTTGTACTTCCACGTTCACGCCGCGCCGGCTCGATTAGGCTCCAGTAATACACTGGACTTATTTATTTTTATATATGGCTTGCCGCCGAGACTTGGACAATGTGCCACACATTTTAAAAATATGTAACATTTAGGTCCAATTATCGCATCAAATGAGCATTTGTTTTCAACAATAAATTACAAAAATTAAATAATTGAACACTCTTCTGAAAAGTATTTAGAATATTTATATTTGTTACATAACAGACATTATTTTTTTTACTCCATCCAAAAAGTTTCAAAATGTGCGCTCTTTTTTAGGACCCCACATACAATGAAATTATGTAAATATATTAATAAAGTTAAAAAATGTATGCACTAGCTTTTAGCCGTGGCTTTGCTCTCGTCCGTAATAGTTTTTAAACCTCTAAGAATACGTGTAAAAAGTTTGCTAGAGCTAACCGATCACCATGAAACTTAAACTTCTCTCAAACACATACACACACACCTAGTTTTTCGGATGTCTATGGGCGGCGGTAGTCACTAAGCACCTGCTCGTATGCCCCCTATATCATAAAAAAAACAAACAAACTTTCACACTTATAATATTATCTGAAAACTAAGATCAACGATTAAGGATTATGTCATCAAAAACGATTACTAACAGATTTATTATATAGTAGCTAGTTAATTAATATTAAGATTGGACATGACAACATTGTAGGTGAAACAAGTTCGCATGACACTGCAACTGGTACATCTCGCTATACGTCTTAAAACTGAGGCGTATAGGCAAAAATATTGTCGTGTTTATATAAATGAAATCTTGAACGTGACTTAGATATTTTTATTCGCTTGAAAAAAGATTGGGGATTTCAAATATTTTTTTTACCAGAAATTTTCCAAGTATTCTGATTTTCCTTAGCTTAGACGCCGCAGCGCTCGTTCGGATATTACATCAGACGTAACACGGACAAGCTACAAGGATAAAAGGAATTTTATGAGACACCGCGAGCGACGACGTTTACGACGTAAATATTTCTACTCACGAGAAGTGTGAAAGCGTATATAGTTTATAAATTAAATAAATGATACAGGCATTAATAATTCTAAAAAAAAAATATTAAAAAAAAAACTTTTAATCGTTCGCTGGACGTTACATTTGCTCCAAATGCTAGTTGAGTAAATTTTCCTTATTTTTTTTTCAACTCTTAAGTAGGCATTTATTATTATATGAAGATGTCTGTCCGTACTACTAAACCATTTCTATTTACATCTCGTAATTTTATAAAAAAATATTATTCATGAAAAATACTCTGGCTTTTGGCTCTTTAAAAGCCTGCAATATTAAAAAATAAACAAAAGACGAGCTTTAATCCGACTCTGTACTGTTGGTACTTGTTTTATAATATCGTAGAAAGTATTTGTGGATAAAAAAACAATACAATTGTGTTGAACAACTGCAAAAGACGTTGTTTTACTTATACAATATATTCGTTTAATGATTTTATTTATCTTCAAAATATATCCTACGTAATATGTCTTGCGGGATTGCGTCACACTGAATAATATATTTTTACGAATGTTCCGCAAAACGTTTAGCTTATATACCTAGGTTTTATATACTTGGAATGTTTAATATTAGGTGTATTATTAAACGTAGAGAGGACCCGAGGGGGTCTCCACTCTTAAAAAAAGGTGTAGGCTAAGCAGTATTGTCGTGCGCCTAATGAGTTTCGGTGGCCCATAAAAAAAATTGAAATCAATATACGCCAGCTCTGTGGTTGATGTATGGCTTTAGGGTCAATGACTATATCTATATAGATATTTAGCACAAATCACCTATACACTTGAATTAAAGACAACTTTTATTCAATGAAATGTTTCTAAAATAGTCTTTATTAACATCTATTTATTTTACAACAACATCGACACATCTTTACTAAATTCCTATGGGTTATAGCAGAAGCGCTTGACTTGATAGGAGAGCGGGTTTCATAGCGTACCTACTAAGCTTTATCATATTATTAAGACTTTAGCACTGGCATGGGGTTTTTTAATCTTCATAAGTATCATCAGCACGTACGTGTACTGTACGTATACGTAGTAACGTGCGGAGAGAATAACTTTGACACAAAACAAACAGTAAAATGCTTTCTGCTAGTACCATTGTAAATTCGGTTGGTAAAGGACCCGCTCAGAGGGGCGCGAGAACACAAGGAGCGTCGACAGGCTGATAACGAAGTGACGGCTGCCGGGTGCGCGACACGCACATTGTGTCGCGACCAAATTCATGTCGTGTAGTAGGTAACGTGTGTAGTGCTCCATTGTAATATCAAGTATAGTGAGAGTTACATCATAAAGAGAACCATCATGTTTGTAGCATTATATAGTGCACGTTCTACACGTACATTTGTAGTATTTATTTTGATACCTTTTTATTTATTTATTTTCTTATTTATTTATTTATTTATTTATTTCTTTATGTACTTACACAAAAAAAATACAGTAAATGTCTTATTCTAGTTTAGGAGAAGTACATGGGTGTGCTTATCTCTACAAGAGATCTCTTCCAGCCAAACCATCAGTTTTGATTTGAAAATTTAGAGCGGTTATGGTAGGTACATAAGAGATACTAAGAATTAAAAAAGTACATAAAAATACGAATTTAAGCACATATAGATATATACAAAATAATTATATATACTTACTAGCTGTGCCCCGCGGTTTCACCCGCGTTCATTTTCGAAGAAATCCATATAAACTTCAACACCCCCATTTCACCCCCTTAGGAGTTGAATTTCTAAAAATCCTTTCTTAGCGGATGCCTACGTCGTAACATCTACCTGGATGCCAAATTTCAGCTTGATCCGTCCAGTGGTTTGGGCTGTGCGTTGATAGATGGCAATGTCACGTTTGAGTTTTATATATATAGATATATATACTTACATATATAAGCCTCTTGGTTAGTAATTTCTCTGATTACGGATATCATATTAATATAATTACACTTTTAACTGACTCACTTATGGACTGACTTATTTATGAAGAAATCGACAATAAAGAGTGCGTGCTCACAGCCCGGGGTCGCTCGTCCCCGTGCGCCCGGCTGTAGGTCCTCTGGGACGTGTTACTACTATTATGAAATTAAATATGCTCTAACATCTTACACGCAGTGTGTCCTCGCCCACTCTCCACGAACATATTCACATTTATCGGCGCAAATGTATAAGAGGTAGTGCCACGCTGTATGCTTGCATGCAGCCGAATTGGGCCGGCACGACCGGGGAGGTACCTCTCGCTTACACGAGACCGGCGTGAAGTGACAGCTGTGCTGTCGCGTTTCGTGTGGTGTGTAAGTAGCCGGTGGCCCATGGAGGTGGGAGGAGAAAGGGGGGCAGCGCATCTGTACAGTCTCTATGCAGATGTCTATGGGCGTCAAGTCACGAGCAAGGGGGCATTTCGTGAATATAAAGAGCACGACATACGACAGCAACTATCATTTAGTAAGAGGTAGTGCTATGCTGCACTGTAGCGTAATTGGGCCAGCACGACCATTAACTTACAAGATACAACCGTAATGTGATAGTTACACTGTCGCGTTTCGCGCGGTACGTGAGTAGGCGGTGGCCCACTGGCCCGTGACCACAACACATCTGCGTAACAATAACATCAGGATTATTGTTAGGCGTAGGTAGTCAATAACAGGCTCAGTCCTCGATTGCTGTTTATATTACAAAAAAATATTTATTCAATAATGCCCGCTTGTTTCTGTATTTTGTAATTATTAGAAATCCTAGTTATATTTTTAGACTGTATTAAGCGTGAAAGCCTCCGGCAACTAGAGGAGCACCATCAATTTTAATTGGGCTGTGCCTGTAAAAGAAAAACGCTTAGGAATCTATGAATATTTATAAAAGTTTTCAATCGTCTAACTTGCCATTATCCATTCAGGGAATTCATAAAACTTCCCGCACAATGTTTAATCACCATGAATTGCTAAACCATGATGTTAGGCTCCATTGAAATTTATGTCATTTGAATTTTGCCGCAAATAAACGATTAAGATTTTTTTTCATTAAATTATTATTTCAATAATGACTAAACTCAACCGTTATAACAAACCGTGTAGATATGTATTTGTTCAGCGGTATTGTTTGAATTATTGGTAGGGACAATGGATATAGTTAATGAATTAAATTATAATGTAGTATAATCAAACTTATAAATGTAATGAAGGAAAGATAATGGTAATTATGAATGAAATTAAATTGAACGAAGCATAATATAATATATTTAGACTTAAAATATAATTAAGGATATATAAACAGGATGTAATAAAATTGTAGGAATTATTATATAATATATCTAGATAAAAATAATATAATAGACACCTTACGGAAATATTAAATGTATTACATATATAAATGTTAAATAGCATATAAGATACTAATAGAATGAACTGCCATGTGTGTAACTATATTACCATAATATAATTGTATAATAAATGTAAGGGCAAAAAAAACCGATATATATAGTACAGCAATTACATACGGTAAAGGCTAAAGGTTGCTGCTACACCGATAGCAGCAGCATATATGGAAAAATAAACTTATTAAAAAAACCGTGTAGATATGGGATGGTTACAGACATTAGGCTTGCAACAAACCTAAGTTTAATCCTAAGTTCAGCAGCGGCCCAAGAAAGTCAAAGGATGATAATATGAGTAATTCCAAATCAGTTACTTATTGCAGAACCAAGCGTAGTATTCAAAAGAAGCAGTATCATTATGTGAGTTAAAATAAAAGATTTTGTTTAGGTCCTTATATTTTTTTGATCGCGTGCTCAAATGCTTATCCACATTAAGCAGTCAATACCAGCCCCTACGACGTGTAAAAGCATTTGACATCGGGGTCAAACGGTAATCAGAACTACCTGGAATATGTGCCTTTAAATGGAACGACGAATTTAATCAGACTCAGTTCTGATTTTATCGCTCTTCGCATCTATTACTCGTGTTCATTTGCAATCCAATTTCAGCGAATCCTTTAGTTAGAACCTATTCCATGCAGATTGCATTAATTGTTACGCACGTGGTATCTCTCCGCGGATTCTGATCGTAATAATGTAAGCAAAAACCTTGTCATATTTATATTAACCCGCGAAGTCCGATATACGATCTAAGTATATATATATATATATATATATATATATATCCATAGGCTACGGTAACCACGTACCATCCAGGTGGGCCGTATGCTTTTTTTGCCACCATCGTAGTATAAAAAAAAAAAAAGTAAAACTTTTTTGTAATTACAAACTAAATATCATATGACATGTTATGACGTGGTAATGTGTGTCAATTGCATGGTAGTGGTAGTGTAAAGTTTTATTTATTAAATTAAAGTACTTTACAAACATAATCATTAAAATATATTAGCATTCTGCACTTCTCTTACACGTAAACTATAAGTGTGCCAAATTTCATACTCCTCCGTCCGCGCAATTTTCGTAAAAATGTTCCGTAAGTGTCTGCTTCACGTATTTATATATAGAGATAACAAGAGATAGTGCCCCTCTCCGTCACATGACGCCTCTGTAAAGTGGTGGATTTCATGCGTATTTGTGAGTATCCGGTGGCCCATTGGGGAGTTGTGATGAGGCAGGGCAATATAGTGTATGTGGGAGCCTCAGGTGGAACCGACTATAAAACTGTCGTAAAAATACATTGAGTACAAAAAGGTATTCCTACCGTAGGTCATGAAATGTTATGCTATGTTATTATCTTATAAAGAGAGGTGATCATAAAAAGGGCTATGAACCCGAAATAGCCAATCCGACCCCAATTAGGGTATGCTATATGCGGTGAGTATGATACATACGTGAGATACATTCCACATTTATTGTTATTTTATTTATTTCATTTTGAACATTTGTTACCACTCTCAGTTGGATTATGATATTGTATTGGATATAGTTTACCAGTCAGCATACAAAATATTTTAATTCGTTTTTAATTTCCGCAATCACGACTGAATCGCATTTGTGCCATTGTCATTAAATTTTATGAATACGAAACGAATGTTAATTTGCGTAAATGTTATCAAAATCTCGCTGTATCGAATAAAGCTTTGTCAGACTCCGATAAATATATTGATGTTATTCAAATTCAGTTATGTTTATGGTATACAGTTACATAACGTGGATTCGCAATGAAAATATCAACCTAAACACATAATAGATTTGAATCGTCAATTTCAATTTATGGCAAGATACTTTACGGTAAAACGTTACACATAATTAAAAGACAAGAACAGTTACAATCATATATTATATATACACTAATTCTATAATACACTTATTATCTTATTGTTACAATAAAACGTGACATAATCAAACTCATATGCACTTTTGACAATAATTATTTATAGAATGATCTTTTTACATTGGACACGAATTAAAGTACATTTCAGTAAGCACTCTAGTAATTTACAGACTATTTAACAGTGTTAATATTTTAAACATTAATTAAACGCTGATATACATACGCTATAATATCACCTTCGATACCCCTTAATAACTATTCGAGAGTTATAATCTTGAATATAATATAGACACTTAATACGCTTAAAGCACACAGACTGTTCTTCTAGGAAGTCTTCATGGAGGCTCTCGCAAATTCGAAGTGTCGTCTTTTCGTTTTTACCACCACTTAGATCGAGGTGGGAAAACGCGGGAACACATCACATTTACCGGCGTAAGCCAGCCAATCACGATAGCGTAGAAATATTTCACGTTTGGCGGCAAGATCCGGCTAATCACGCTAGCGCGGAAACACTGAATGTTGCCAGTGCGACAACATAATTACATTCATATTTTTCAACAACTGGAATTGATATCCTTTATTAAGGAGGCCTACGTCCAGGCCTGTGTCCAGCAATGGACTTCTTCCGGCTGATGATGATGATGATGACGATGATTATGGAGACTCAAATAAATACTTATATATGTCTACTAGCTGCGCTTCGCGGTTTCACCCGCGCAAATTTCGATCCATTGGAAAATTATCCCATGACATCCCATAGGAATATTTTTTCGGGATAAAATCTATCCTATGTGTTAATCCATGTTACTCTATAATGTGTGTGGCAAATTACATGAAAATCGGTTCAGCAGTTTTTGAGTGAAGGAGTAACAAACATACAAACTTTCGCATTTATAATAATTAATAGGATTTGTACAAGAACATCTATCTTAGCTCATTCACTTGTGTGAGTGTCAGACTGTGACAAGAGCGAGCGCTCGTCTCCACGGAATTGGAAAATATAAGAACAGTGAATAAGTTCGAGGCAATCATTCACACGTCTTGTCACGATATTACGATACGGGTTACTTTGATCGATGCATGTAACATAAACTTGTTATTGTGTGTAATTTACAGATGTAACTAATGTTATTTAGCTTGCAACATCATCACTACAAAGTATAAAACATCGCTTTCCGCCGTCCGTGTGTCTGTATGCTTAGATCTTTAAAATTACGCAACAGATTTTGATGAGGGTTTTTTTAATAGATAGAGTGATACAAGAGGAAGGTTTACATGTATAATAACTCAATTTTGGAAGCCCGAAATGCACGCGGGCGAAGCTGCGGGCGGAAGCTAGGTGGTATATAAGTTAGTATTTCTAAGTTTGCAAACTATTTTGTATCCCACTTCGATATCTCGCAATCCGATTAAGCAGAAATATAAGACACTTATTTAAGTTAGATGACAATATGGAGGAGGTGGTATCATTATCTGATCATAATATCAGCTTAATAAATGAGCATGACTGTTTAACTGAGACAAAACAAGGTAACCCCATCGAATTCGGATCATTTTATTGTTCATTAAATTTAGATAATAGTCGAGATATATGAAACATTCATGGTATGAGAGAAATGTTTCTCAGTTTCAGTAAGCTGATTTGGCTATATCGATATGATATTTTATGTTTTTAATTTATGTAATGAATTTCCACCAAGAAGTGACAATACTCCCAACAAACTATAGAAAATATTAAATACTGTGTTTTAAGTACTCACCTTGAGAATACTACGGTATGTGCACAGAGCGAGTGTAGAGGCGGTGTTCGGTTTGTCGCGAGTGCGGATGCACTTTATCTAAAATGCTCGTTAAAATTGTGAATCACATTTTTTTTGCATTTATTTTATTTCGAAGTAACAAAAATAATTAAACTTTTTTGTTAAGTTGGTTGTTATTCATTAATTTCAGCTTAACTGAAAGACAATAATCTCGAATAGAAACCTTTTATATCCAACTTACATTATTTATGTTATTAGCTCAGAGAGGGAAAATATCAGTCTTACTGGCGGCCACAAGTCTAATGAGTCAATGAATAAATTTCGAAATGTCTCTGTCTCCTTGTTATCTCAGCAGAAAGCTGTTTATATTTTGTTCTCTAGTCTTACGTGAAATCGACGGGGTGATGAGCAGCAAGTTATCAGGATAATTTGCAATAAATTATACGATTACACGATTATACGTTTATTCCATCCATCCAAATTTAAAAGTGGGCGCGATTCACAATTTCGCGCCATCTCCCTTTTACGATCATATTTATAACTTTTAAACAATCAAATACTCAGAAATAAACAATTATTACACTGATATTATTAAATGCTAATTATTAAATTATTTATTCATTATAAAAGATTAAATAGTGTTTTAAACAATTAATTATTAATTTTAAGTATGTGTGTTTACTATGTAGTAAAAGCATAGGCAAAAGTCATGTGTACATACAGCCAAACATTATAAATATCTATTTAATATAAAAATGTTAACAATTAAATAAAGTGTTTTAAAAGTAAATAAAATATAAAATTATAAATAAAATATTAATTATGTGTCCCCTTTATGTTTTGTGCGTAGCGGATGTCAGTCCTTGTAACATACGCCTGTTCATTTGATTGTGAGTATTATTTCTATACGATTGTGACTAAGTAATTATATAATGAATTCGCCATATAGGATATAGAATATTAAAACTTTAATGACGCCAAACCAAGCCAAAAAAGATAATTAATTTATCCGACAACTTTTTTTTTTTTTTTAGATAGACAATACGCTAAAGCAGGCAAAAATCCGACAACTATTTGGTATAACAAACGCAAATGCGAGCATGATGCGATCATTTTCAAATGTTAAAAAAAAATGAAATTGTATCATATTATTGTGGGAATCATAAAGTACCCTAATATTCTGAACCCTCCCCCCAACCGAAGATGCTGCCACCTTGCCATGTATAGGGTTTGCGTGCCGCTGTGATCCCCAAGGCTATGCCGGACTGAGCTACATGTACCGGACAGGCTTGGGGAGAGAGACCTGACTAAGAACAGATCAACGCCGCGGCGGCGTGGAACGGGAAGACTGGCGGGTCCGATTCGGACGGATTGGTGGCGTGCTCCTTTGGAGTACTGAGGCCAGGGGTCAGGATGGGAATGTGACTCCATTGGACGGTTCCGACGACGTAGTAGGGACCGTTTATGGGCAGTCTGACAGTCCCCAAAAAGGAAAAGACTGACCTTTTTGCCGAGGTCAGCATGTCGTTGGAGGAATCCTATTGCCTGCGAATCCGGGATTCTCTAATAGCCACTATAGCGTCTAAAGGCAGGGGTATGGCACTAAGTATCGAATCTGACTTAGATCTAGGGCCAACCGGGCTCCCAGGTATATGTAAATATATTCCCTTACGTCATCAAAAAAAAAAAGGAATTATAAAGAACAGTATTTTTTTTTATGATATAGGAAGGCAAACGAGCAGCCGGAGGAATTTTCATGACTACCGACGCCCACAAACATCCGCATAGAGGCTATACAGTATAATTTTAAATCCTCGCTTTCTTTGTAGCAATGTTTATTTTTGTTGTTTAAGTTGGAGAGCGCCGACCTTCGTCGTCCCGTATACACGAGCATACTTCAATTAAGTTTAGAAGAACAACACAAGATATTTCCAGCTTGTCTTACTGTTTTGTAATTGGCTGGTATAAAATAAGACGCCTCGTGTTATTATAATATTAAATAATTCTTTATTGCACACCAATATTGCTTACGAGATCATTATAGCCTCATAGCTACTCTACAGGGTTAGTTTTTGGTCACCGGCCATATTTAAAAATAAGGAAATAAACATCATTTCAAGGGTATGTTTTAATTTCATCGTCTTATTTATAATATTTTGTTACATTAACATCGATTTGAAACGGTCCGTAAATATACCTACGCGCATTAACACCCGAAGAGAATGTTGACCTCAAGAGCTGATTGTTTCGTATCTAGCCGCGAGCAGCTCGCGGCAGCAACGACCTAATATGTTACCCACACGGTATTTCTTTTCGTACGGGACAAAAACATTTTTAATATTATAATTCTTATTTGTTTTATTTCATAAATCGAATGTATTGTCGATTCTGAATCAAATCTGAAAATTTGGCCAGTGACCAAAAACTAACCCTGTATATAAATATTTTATTTATGGTACAGGGGGCAAACGAGGAATCGGAGCCAATCATAACTACCGACGCTCATAGACATCCGCATTGAGGTTATACCAGACGCGTTGTCCCCCTTCCTCCTCCTCCAAAGAGTACAGTAATATACAAGGAATAGAGGGCCCACTCACAAGAATTTTTGACACCTTCTGATATCATATCCGCTGAACTAACCCCAAAATCTATATAGGTATAGGTATATACCTAGGTATATTTACGTAAATTACGATTCTTTTAAAGGATTCTATCGAGTTTGATTTAAATATCCACTTGTACGGAATTACAATATAGGTAATTTCTGTCATATTCTACAAGTGGATATTTATATCAAACTCGATAGAATCCGTTAAAAAATCTTAACTTACGTAAATCTATTCTAATTAATATTACTTAAATTTATAGTTTTCGTATATTTATGCGAATGTAGCTCATGATTCTTATAACCAAACCGAGAAACCACAAAAACATAGAAAATGGAAGAAGACTACAGACATGCGTAAACGCCATTTTGTACTGATCTATGATTTTATTTATTTTGTCTTCTATCTTCTATGTTCTTGCCATGCTAAAAAATATTTTATTAAACTTGCCGAATTAATGAAAATAATGTTGAATTTATATCTATATCCAAATAAGAATAAGAATTAATAAGAATAAGAATTATTTATTTGCGATACACATAATTTACATGCAATGGAAAAAAGATTAAAGCAATGCATAAGAAATGTACATAATCTTATGTGTGCCACAAATTGGTTCCAACTCAGTATGTTGCTGTAAAAAAAATGTAAATAAGCGTACTATACTTATTTTAAAAATTGAAATTTATTAATACTTATTTTTTTGATAAAAAAATTTGCAATTATCGATTTAGCTAAAGCGCCATCTGTAGCTCGATTGGGCACTACGTGCATAATAAGTTTACGCGGATATGATAAGCGATGGCGCAGCGAAAAATTTACACCTATAGTATGTATGACACTGTCTCCCCTCTATCCTCCTCCTTCCATGGGCCACCGGATACTTACACGCCGTACGTGTTAGCGAGGTACCTGCCCGGTCGAGCCGGCCTAATTCAGCTACATGCATGCATGCAAGGTTTTCGAGCTTGTGTATCAAATTTTTTAAGTCCCTGTTACAGCCTTAACGGCTTGGTGGATTGTAAGTGAATGGCTTAAGGGTGAACCTAAAAATATTTCAAGGATTTTTTTTTTATTTAATCAAAAATCAAAATCAAAAAGTTTTTATTCAAAATAGAATTACAGGAATTACTTTTTGAACGTCAACATTAAAATCTACCACTTATTCTCTACTCAAAAAAATCTACACTTACCTCTCTGTAATATTATGATATTATATTTAAGGTCAACACAGTAATCGAGGCATAAAGTAGTCTTTAGTATCGTCATCACAACTAGTTTGAGGACGTCAGTCGTGATCACGCCAATAAATTGTTGCGATAAACATGCGTAACGAAAACGAAATTAAGTAACATGTAATATTTAAAGAAGACATAATAGTAATATATATGCATATTCGTCCACAATTCGTCAACTGCCCTTCGCTCTTAATTACAAAAGGCTGCTAAGGAGAAGAGACAGATAACGATTATACGAATCTGAATATAAGAATGGGAGAATAAGGAGCGCACTTGTGCTACGCACACATTATAAATAAAATAAAAATAAAAACGAGTATTATTCTCTACGCTGTTCTAGTCTCTATAGAGTTGGCCACCAAATTCAGGTAGGAGACATTATTGTAACTATCCCCTGGCCATACAAATGTCTTCCATATTATAAAAACTTTTCGCTTTGTGGCGCCCCAAAATGTAAATAAGGTATAATGTTTATCCAACACGAACAAAAGTGAGCAGTCATCTTTGTTTCCTTTGTTGTCTCAACTTAGATTATATTTCGATAAAACAAGTTCAAAGGCATCGTGGTCTTTCTTTATAAAAAATAATATGTTTGTTTGGGATTCAAAGGAAAAGTTTAATGCGGACTTTTTCTTAATACCCGAATTATATTTTCAGTCACAAACACACCAACAACTTTTTATTATATATATTGATTTTGATGTCTGCTAATAGAATGTGACCGGCATTATCGGAGACAAAGTCAACGCCAAAAGTTGCTCAACAAATCCAGATATACAAATACTTAACTTCTAAATACGAAATTCAGTACAAGCTTGTCATCAAAATATAATTTTGTTATTTAGTCTGTTAAGCAATTTTTATTAGACTTTTCGTGTTTACTGAATGTGTATTTGCATACCTTTTTGTAGATTTACCTATTTGTAGACTTTTATAATTGGACAGATCGAATATGAGGTAAAAACTGTAAACAAGGTTTATCCGTGTATCGAACAGTAACTCACATAAAAGTTTCATGTCTGCTTGCCGGCTACAAACTTATTTGGCACACGTCCAGTGCATATAATAGTAATGTCCTATCAGATTTCGGCTACGGCGCGCGGCGGCCGTCCCTATATAGACGAGCCATCTGTGCAGGACATATTATAGTGCACAAGTGTGCGTGCAGACACAAGTGCATTCTCTATTCCTCAATTCTCATATTCCGCTGGGACGGCAGTCCGACACGACCCGAGAGAAATTAGACGCAGGACCGACGCGACGGCTTAACGAGCTCTCCGATGCACGGGGGTGTAACACCACCAACCGGATTCGAATCCGGGACCTCACGTCTGTGGTTAAACATGTTTATTACTAGGCCACGAGGCAGTCAAATCAATCAATCAATCAAATTTCTGTATATAACATAATATTAAGTATGACTCCTGAATTCTATTAATATTATTAACTAGCTTCCGCCTGCGGCTTCGCCCGCGTGGATTCCGGACTTCAAAAATTTTTCACAATTTTAACTTATTATGTTATTCTGATATGAAAGTTATATTATAGTAAAGTTTCATGAAAATCCGTTCAGTAGTTTTTGTGTAAAAGAGTAACAAACATCTTTACAAACTTTCGCATTTATAATATTAGTAGGATTAGTAGAATTCGAAACCAAGTGTGTTTGTGTAGGTATGGTTTTCCCTTAAAACGAGTTTTTTGAACAGATTTTGATTTGTTTTTTTTATATTGTGAATCATAATCTAGGATACCAAAAAATTATGTTAATAAATATTAAATTAAACTGTTATTACATTTTTTTTATAATGGTGAATTGAATAGATACCAGATTAGATTCAGGTCAGGTTTAATGAAATAACTTTATAATCCAACGCAGAGACTTAATTTACCCAAAGGCTTCATGATAAGAATGTTGATAGCTAAACTTCGGAGAAGATAATTTTGAACTTCCATGTGCTTGTAGAAGAACCCAAGATTTGTATGAGCCTGAAAGCATATTCTAAAAGGTCCTATATTATTACTGCATAGCCATAGGCACAACAACAAAAAACTCGCAGAAACAAAACAAAAAATGAGTAAAGAAGAACATTGCACGAGTATATATTTTATTTAATATTTGTTTAAGACTTTTACGTTTGTTACACGTATTGCAGTTTCTTTTCGGGTCCAATCTACCTCCAATCAAGCTATCCAAGAATAAAATATTTATTTAGGTAATAAACTACTAGTGACATATACACACACACACACAAGAAATACGTATATAAAGTTATAATATAGATAATAGCCATAAAATAACTTATAACAAAGCTATTTCGTACATTCCTACGTCTCTAATTTTCGTAAACAAAGCCAAGTTCACTCAAAGTGAAAAAATTCTCGCATTCCTTAACTGTCGTTTACTAAGTCACAGTTGATGAGTCATGTGGCTTGTGGTATGACAGTCTTCATGGGTATGTCATTTTGTTGATGCTACTATCGCGTTTTGTGCGGCTTGTGAAAATTCGAAATAAGCCATGGTAAAATGAAAATAAATCTGCATTGACAGAATATTATTGCTTTAATCGGCTATTATCATTGGTTATTTAGTAAGTGCTTCAGATTGGCAAAATGTGATTAATAAAGGACGCATTAGCGTAAACCAAACAACGCATCTGCGTGATCTCTGGTGTTTCGGATGTCTGTGGGCGTCGATGAACACTTGCCATCATATAAACCCTCTGCGATAAATTAACTTAAAAGTTAATTTTATTTACACAATATCCGTCGCTCACTGCTGCTAATTAACGCCGGTGTCATGTGAGATGTACTTACCCGGTCGTACCGGACCGACCCAACTGGAACGAAGCAATGACTACTTAGTTTCCAATAACATCTAATGTACAACTTTTGTATATTAATTTATGTCTGCAATGGGAATCTTAAACGATTGTTTTGTTCCAGGTATGCGAGTGTGAACGTCATCATCATCATCGTCATCATCAGCCTATGGCAGGCCACTGTTGGACATGGAGTGTGAACATGTATCTTCTGAATTCTAAGGTCGACCTAAAGGCGTAGTAGAGGAATTATATTTTAGGCGAAACTTTCTAGAATACACCCAGGCATAGTTTTTTATGTAATGAAAGGAAAGCAATCAGTCAAATAACCTCTTATCAAGCCGATGTGCAAACTCGTTGTTATGCGGTCTTCGCAATCACGGCATCCATATTCTTGGGGTCTTCAAAAAAAGGGTTTATTCTTTTCTCAATTGTCGGCAACGCGTCTGATAGACCTCTGGTGTTGCGGATGTCTGTGGGCGTTGGTGATCACTTTATGTCAAGTGGTCCAGCTTCTCGTTTACCTCATATGCATTATGCTATAAAAATAATTTTCTACTTACAGTCGCGTTTAACGAGAGAATATCAGAGATATATAAATTTCTAGCTGCGCTCCGCGATTTTACTCGCGTAAGTTTCGATCCCGTGCAAATATCGAAATGAAAAATATATTATGTTGACCGATTCTCGTATCTACCCAATAGGCACATAGAATTTAATGAGAATCGGTCGTGTCGTTTTGGAGGAGTATAGTAACTAACATTGTGACACGAGAACTTTATATATGTATTTAGAGATAAAGTAACAAAGCCCTTTGAAGCTCATTAATATTCCCATCGGATCAGATAAGACATTGGATAAATAATGTATTTAGGTAAGGTAAATTCTATTGAGTTGTCTTCATATTTGAATCAGTGTTTAAGAGCGTTTAATTCGTTTAAGCAATATTGTGTGAGAACGTGTTTTGATGTGGATTGGGTGAGAGGAGCCACTAGAATATTCGATCAGCGACAGTCCATGTGTAACACAATACCAACATGTACCGACCTACACGAGAGCCAAAGTAAACGTTTGGTGCGGCGCGGGCGTGCATTTGCTTATAATTCTGAATTTAATAAGAAATCTAGATATTATTGAGTGAAATAGCATATACAACATACCTGTTATAGTAGACATATCGCTACGTATATGTGTAGCTATGGGTCTACGAAAATTCTTATTTTTATGAGTACACTGCTAAAAGAATTTAATATTAACAATAAATATTATCAAAAGTTATTTCTATCTATTGAAAATAAATATTAATAAGAAGGGTGTTTGAGAAATCTAAATAGATAAGAACCCGATTAGGCACGACCTAACGTCCTCGTTCATCTTATATTTTAATTTTTAAATACCGTTTTGTTCAGATACTTTATATTTAGAAAATTTACTTTTATTAACGGTTATAGTCACTAATATATAATACTAACTATCTGTCATATACTGTCTATCATATAATACTAACGCGTGTCCTCTTCGTTGGAAGTATAAAAGATACTCAATAATTATTTAAAAATATAGCCTATTTTATGTCTTTCTGGTGCTATAGATTTCTATTACTGAAAAAATTGTAATATTTGATTCTCTAAGTAGTTTTGGAGTTTATTCTAAACAAACAAACACTCTATATTGTCTCCATGAAACAACAGTAAGCTGAAGTGTCTTACTGCATGATTATCCAACTGCCGACTCCGACTCATATCTACCCTAGGTATGAGTCGGTTTACTAAAACACTGGTAAGGGTTGACCATCATATTGTTCAATTAGTAACTGAGTATAAATAATTAATTACATTCATACATACAACCTTAACAATACTACCTTTGCATAAATTAATTCTTTCATCTTTGCAGTAAGACTTTACAAACAAGCACAGAATAAAAACCAAGTTATTTACTAGGAAGCTTCCGGCTTCAAGAATAATAAGCGTAGCAAAAACTTAGCCCAAGCGAAAAATATTTTACGTAATTTCTTCTTAGTCTTTTACGAGTTTCATGTTTTCTTATTAAATATTCTTACTTTTTTTCTAAATTACTGTAATAAAAAATATTCAAACTTTATTTTTTTTTTAATTTCAATTCTTTTGCTGAGTTGGTGTCACTACGAAATTGCTAGTTTTTTTCTTAAAACTTTTGAACCTACTAGGTACCAACTCCTTTACCTCCCTAGGAAGACAAAGAGTTGGCTGAGCGTTGTGTAGATGCTCCGACAACTTGCGTAACAGTTTATATATTCATTGAAAGTAGGTGCTACTATGAGCAGTAGACTATTGCATGTATGGTACGACCGGCGAAATATCACTGTAAAATGACAGTTTTTTTGAAGCTCATTGTCGACTTGTTATATAATAAATAATAACAAATAAATATCTGTGGACTTTACACACCACGTTAGCCTAGTCCCGTGCTAAGTACCGTAAGGACTTGTGTTACGGGTACTAGACAACGGAATATATTTAATATGTTTTATAAATTTAAGAAATGTTGTTGTATATTTAATATTTTTATCATAGAAACACATATAATCCATGACCCAGGCGGGATTCGAACCCGCGACCCCTGGCGCAACATGCTCCACTTATCCGAGCCCTGTACCACTGCGCCAGCCTGGTCGTCATTATACAACTTTCCGTTTACTGAAGGATAAACAACTCTCCATATATTGTAGTTTGACGACAGCAATTTGTATTATGCTATAATATAATGTTATTTGAGTAGCTGATACTCGCTCGGGAGGCGACATCCAATATTTATTATGTATTTAAACCGTTGGTATAATCTATTTTATTGATAACGCAAATGTTACACTAGTTTATTGTAGGGTAAGATGTTTAAACGGAACCCTTACAATTGTGTTAAACGGAACTTACGTTGTTGTGCTCTTCACTGCTGGTATGTATGTATGTATGTATGGTATGGTATACTTGAATATATTTTCTCAAGCCTTTCTTCACACTTTTC
>LUGF01048959.1:12483-23691 GCA_001625245.1 Calycopis cecrops | reverse complement strand
GCGTTGATCAAAGGTTAGCAAATGTTTAACTCTAATACAGGAACTTGCATTACCCTCTACAATATATATTTGCATTTAATCGTTGCTACAGCGCTTAGAGCTCTGTGAAATGGCATGTAAATACATACATAAAATGTATGTTGTGTGTACGGTACTACTTCTCTGTATACATTTGTAAAGAGGTGGCTCAAAACCTCTTAAACCTCATGCAGATAGCTAGAAACATAATCAACGATATAAAATACGAAACAATAATTACAAAACACACTCGCGGGCACGTGCATAGAGCTTAGCAGAACGAATTGTCACGAACCATTGCTGGCTTAATGTATCAGTAATTAAGATAAACGGACGTGGTACTTAGCTGTCCAGAACCCTTGGCATCAAGCCAACTTACATCTGTAGAACGACCGGGTAAACAGGATTTAGCTCTGTCGTATTCCTTCCATTTTATTACGAGGGTAAATGGATCTTAAGGGATTAGAAAGGTAAGGCGTAAGTACTATCTTGTTGACAAGTCGTTTAATTTTTTTTTTACATTGTCATCAGTATAATTCTCTCTCGGGTATTTGTATTTGTAAAAATAAAGATAAACAACCATTTTTATTTTGGAATTATTATATTGCAATCTCCATTGCTTTGTAAGTAAAAATCAGAGTTTTATTAATCTTAAAGATTTGTTTTTTGTTAATAAAAACTAAAAACTTCTTGAGTAGTAGATAATATTATAGTCTCTCCTTTACCGTTTGATAAAACGTTTAGAACTGCAAAGTACACTATATTGTGTATTTATAGAAATTATATTATTAATACAAACCAACTACGAGTGAAATAGCAGCACACAGACCGTTTAACAATTTTTAACTCTAACAATTTTGACATGTAGTGGCGAGGGATTTGTTAAGCACATTGCCGAGGCGTTACATAAATCACACTGGATATTTCCGATCGATTGTTGTTTTCAAACCTTTGTAAGCGAGCATTAACACATTCGAAGCTGCAGCCACTTCTTTTTCAGTTATCGGGACACAGCATTTTCGAATTGATCCTAAACCATTATTAGTTTATTTAAAAAAAAATTAAAAAATATAAAAAAAGCCTTATTCTTCTCTAAAGTTACGAATTTTAAGTTAAAAAAAAACCTCTACAAAAATGATGTTTGAGAACCCCTGAGATAAAGGCCTCCTCCAGAGAAACCATTTATCTCTATCTTGAGCTACTGCCAACCAAAGTAATCCCGCTATACGCACTATCTCATCCACCTAGAGTGTTTGTGGTCTTCCGTGTCTGCGTTAAAAAACCAGCTGGTCCCTACCAAGAGGTCACCTGTAGGTTTGCTCATCTGTCTTACATTCAGTCTACGTGGCCTGCCCACTTCCACTTAAGCAAATCGCATGTGAAAGCGTGTCAATTACTTTTGATGAACTCTACTAGTGATGGGCAATAGGAATCCTGTAATAATCATAGTGGCAGCACTGAAGCTTGAATTTATCTGAATGTGGCTAATGTAACTAACATACAGGGCACTAAATACATAAAGAATGACAATGTCATATTAAATGTTTATATTTTACGATATTTTACTACGTATTTTAGTTAATAGTAATAGTTAATTTATTTTTTTTCGATAAAAGTTTGTTGCGAAAATGAACGAAAGCTTGTAAAAAATAATGTGATCGCCGAGTAATTAAAAGTTATTGTTAATAAAATCTCTACAAATATAAAAATTATTCGATGTGAATACAATTGAAAGCAATTCCAGCCTCGCGAAGCGTAAGTTTTCTGGAATTAAAATGGCCACGGACTCCCAAAGAATATCAATTTGATCGCCAATAATTAAAAATGTTTATGAAAAGGCTACAATAATACAAAAGTATTCGATGTGACTACAATCCCAACGTTTACTTCGGGCTCGCGAAACGCAGACATTTGTTTTGCATTTCGTTCCGATAAAATTGATCTCATTATTATTTAAACTTCAAATAAGTACTTCCACGAAAATAGAAATAACGACCACTCTCTGGTGGAATAAATAAGAATGTGACATTAGCGTTATTGTTTCACATTCACAACAAAAAATTGCATTATGTATGTTTTCCTTCCCTACTCACTAATAAGCCGCACGAAGCTAAATGATTCCTAGATGTAACGTTCGAATATACTGCAATACATTATATCTAACTAAAATCGACAATATCACGATTGATCTGCAACTTAGGAGGAATTTAGCACAGATGAATTACAATATTAACTGTGGATGGTATATTTTTCTAATTACAAAAATTATTAAAATATAAATTTTATAAAACAAATTTCTACAAGATATGTAAGCTAAGGTTGTAATTTATATGTCCTTGACCCCTACACTCATGCTACGTACACGTGTGTGGTTGGTGTGCGGCATTATTAAATATTAACACAACACTAGCGCATGTGAATACTAAATTAAAAAGTATATTGCATAGTGACGTCACTACGTAGTGCGCATGCTTCATATTAAGGTAAGGTTATGATTTATTTTCAAGTATACGTCGTTTTTCAAGGAGTAAATTAAAGAGTAAACGCCATAACTGTCGATATATTCTGAAAAATTAGAATTGATCTATCGAGCACACTTCAGCGTATGGTTACCGCTCTTAGGTAGCTTATGTCTCTCGAGCACTTTACACTTCCATCTTAATGAGTAACCTCCATTTTCTTGTCTTGAGCTGATACACGATTTTTGATGTAAAACTTACGTATACGCGCGCTTGACTTGGGCAGTCAACTGGAGAGCGTTACAAAAATCACATATCGGGCGACGCCAATGGAAGCTGTCATTCAAATTCAAATTCGATTTGAGTGAAACTTATTTGTATTTAAAACATAAATATCATACGATATGCTATGTCTTTGTAACCACGGTAATGAAAATCAATGATTAAGTTTTACTTCAGTTGTGTTGTCTAAAGCACACACTATTTTTTTAGAAATTGGTATGTATAGTATGTAAGTAGTTCAGTTTGAGTTTCGACTAAGGCAGCAGTCTCTATAAAGATATACCTACTTATTCCTAGTTACAACTTATACCTAGTTTCAGATAGAAAGCGTATTTTACTGTCAAGGGTAAATAACAAATATATAACAATTGTTGTGCTTTATTGTAAAATATTATGTTTTAAAAGTAAAGGCACTTAGGAGATTACATTTTTCACTTAACTAAAAAGCTCTTAAACAAATGCTGGCTTAAAGCGTTTTCGGGCTTCCGTAATCATTTATCATTTTGCGACAATTATTTCTAATGAACTTGATGATGATAATGGCGGATTCCTCGACTAATAGATTATGTCTACTAAATAATGGATAGACAAATAAATTAGAATAGAATAGAATAGAAACAAGTTTATTCAATGCTCCACATACTGATAAAACATAAACAAACAATAGGTACATGAGACACAAAAAAAAAGAATAGAAAAATAGCTAAAAAATAAGTTAAAAAATAATTTAAGTATATTTTTTTTTGCATATTCATGCACAGTGATGCATGTGAATTAGGATCTTTTTAATTTTTTTTAATGGTATAGGGGGCAAGCGAGCATTTTCATGACTACCGACTATAGACACCCACATAGAGGCTACACAGATGCAATGCCCTTCTTGCTCCTCCCACCTCCATGGGCCTTACACACCGCACGAAACGCGACAGCACAGTTGTCACTACGCCAAACTCGTGTAAGAGAGAGGTCTCCTCCCCGGTCGAGCCACCCAATTTGGTTGCATGCAAGCATGCAGTATGCATGTGATGTGGCACTACCTCTTACTACTAATAAATAATGGATAGATATATAAATTACGTTTAAAATGTTTTTATTTATACATATTTGTTCACTGGCTTTATCTCTAAACATCCTACGTAATATATGTCTCGCGAGATTGCGCCATGCCCCGAGGCAAATAACATATCTTTTGATATAAATATTTCCAAAACGTTTCGCTTATACCAGATGACACAAATGTTATATTCGTACATTTCATATTCAATTGTTACAAATAAATTTAAGTTATATGTATATCATCTATTCATATTATAAACATACTGCTACAGTGGAATATTTTAGGTTAATTTTAGGGGAAATGATAAATAATAATCGAATATTATTTGAGCTTTACGTATATTTTTTCATGATTCTAAATCAAAAAGTAACACTAAAGTAAATTTGAATAATTTGATAAAGATGTTGCTCCGGATCAGTATCAAAGGCAAATGCGGCTTATCTCTTGCTAGTCCGGGTGACATTTCAACATGAAACTACTACAGTATAGATACAGCCATCATATCTGGATTTAATCGGCTTTCCGGCTAATGCTCAGCCTAACTGAAAGCCAAAAGCGGCTTAAAGTATAACCTTGATCTACACAATACAGAGCAAAAATAAACGCATTGTAAGCATCTACATCAAAGATAATACGACTTACGATTTAAATTTAAATGCTTTCAGGTCTTGGTGTAAATACTAGACATACTTTAGATGAAGTTATACTTAAGTTGCTATGTTAACTGTGCCAACCTTTGTAATTACTACTTACCCCAGCCTTTTGGGGTACATCCTCGTATTACAGAGATCCAGAGTTATCAGACATAATTTATTTATAGGGGTATTCATAGTGATGATCCATTCGCCTTTGTTTGCTCACTCATACGTATTACAAAGTTATTGCCCGGTTATCGTGTGTGTTACACGTTGCTAAACAAAGCGCTCAACATGTCACCCGGTACACAATTACTCGTATATTTTTAGGTGTTTATAAATTGGCGTTTGGAATCACTTCATAACAATAAATAAAGTGTGTGCTTTTGACCACATAACTGAAGTAAAACTTGGTTATTCATTTTCATTACCGTTGTTACAATGACATAACATGTCATATCACATACGATATTTATTTTTAGGGTTCCGTATCTCAAAGAGAAAAAACGGAACACTTAAAGGATCGCTTTGTTGTCCGTCTGTCTGTACGTCTGTCAAGACCTTTTTCTATAAAACGCGTGAAATAAAAAGTTATAGCCAATTATGCACAAATTTTGTATGAAAACGTACTTTGTCGAAAACCTAAAATTATCGGGTACTTCCCGTTGACCTGGAGTTGTAAAATTTGGCAAGAAGTAAGAACTTATAGCACATATATAGGAATAAATCTGAAAACTAGTAAATTATATGTAGATCATTGGAAAAATCATTATCAACTTATAACTAATTCGTCTGATAAATGTGTGCCGCATCCGTTGACGAGACGGTTATATTATTTCGTTAACTTAGAAGTGTGATTTTTTCAAGGCATCAAGACGTAACTGACCTTCGTATTTGACAAAAATTTCAGCTTAATCCCTTCACGCGTTTTAGAGAAAAAGCTAACCATGCATTACGTTTGGATTGTTCTTCTTATTCATACGGAACCCTCTGTGTGCGAGTCGGACTCGCACTTGGCCGGTTTTTTAAATACAAAAAAGGTTCACTTAAATCGAAGTTAAATTTTGAATTTGAATGACAACTTCCATTGGCCTCGCCCGATCTGTGATTTTTGTAACTATCTCGCCAGCTTACTCCCCATGTCAAGAGCGCGTATAAAGTTTTACTTCAATTATGATTTTTGTCGAGTTTTCATTATAAACACCAAATACTTGTAGAAGAATTACAAAAATAATTTTCAGAGTCTATAAGTGTCACAGATTCAGAAAAATTATAATTTGCATGTATTTTCAACGAGTGTCTTCACCCGTGATGTAAATTCGAGAGCTAAAGCTTTCGCGCAGAGGGGCGCGATAACACAAGGAGTGCCGACAGGCTGATAACAAAGTGACGGCTGCCAGGTGCTCGACACGCACATTGTCTCGAAATTCATATCGTGTAATAACGTGTGACAGAATGCTGAGCTCTATCGTGTTGTATTCTTACTTAATAGGGTTACTTTGTCTGTGCCGACTGCGCTACGAGGAAGAATAATGTATGTACTGTGTATTCTAATGGATAGTATTGTATGTAAACGGCCTGTTCGAGAGGTTGACATTGTTAAACCCCATTATATCCACAATATTAAAAAATGGAATAAAAATCCAAAGCTATCCAAATATTGATGATAATATAATAATAATGCTATTTTATATTGCACAAGTATGGTCGCAGAAAAGTGTAAATGTTTCCCCATTCCTATATTCGTGACCAATAAAAATAAGCCACCTTGGACATATTTTATGTTAAGTTAGAAAGTAAGACTAGTGGAGAATCTACACGAGCTACGTTTACGCATGATTTAAAACTCCTATTTCTATAGTTATTACATAATTTTTATTTGCCGAATAGATGAAGTATTTTTTTTTTTTTTTTTATGCAGTTGTAGCCATTTTCATGACTACCGACGCCCATAGACATCTGCATAGACTACAGATGCGCTGCCCCCCTTTCTCCTCCCACCTCCGTGGACCACCGGCTACTTACACACCGCACATAGTATATACATAATTCCTTTATTCTATTAATTAACATATTCATTAACATTAACATAAGTCGCATTATTATTATAAATACTTTTTGTTGTCTAAATATATTATATATCACGAAAATAAACAATAATACGCCCCATTTTACAAGTCACATTTATAAGATGATCTTTCTGCTTCATTAGCAAAAGGTGTTTTCCGTAACAATTAAGTTTTTCCTTTCAGTCCATTTCCTCCGTATACAATTTGTGTCCCCTAGGAAACTCGATAGCTGTTAGTCGAATTTACGTGTATTGTTTCAGTTCAACATACGGGCGGAATATTCTCTTTTAGGGACGAGAATCTAACTACAATAGTTCTAGTGTAGATAGTTCAGAAGCATTTAATTCCACATTGAAAGCAACTTCAACTTAATTATAATAATATATGAAATGTCCATCAGCACACATTAGTACTGTACTTGGATATGGCCCGTATATGCAGAAAGTAAACAGCGCTATGCAGAGATATAAAGCAAACATACCTACCTACATAATAATAATAATAATGTGTGGATTGTGGACTTATTACATTAGCCCCGTGCTTAAGTACCGTAAGGACTTGTGTTACGGGTACTAGACAATGGAAATACAATTATTATGTTTTATAAATTTAAGCAATTTTATATATTAAAGATTTTTATTAAATAAATACGTAATATAATACATAGATGAACATCCTTGACCAAAGGCGAGATTCGAACCCGAGACCCCTGGCGCAACATGCTCCGCTTGTCTGAGCTCTGTACCACTTCGCCAGTCTTGTAGTCATAGTCCGAAATTCCATATTTTCGTTCACATATTAGTAATTTTTACAATCAATTACTGGACGACCTCACGACTACCGACGCCCATAGACATCCGCATAGAGGCTATATAGATGCGCGCCCCTCCTTTCTCCTCCCATCTCCAAGGGCTACCGGCTACTTACACACAGCACGAAACGCGACAGCACAGCTGTCACTTTACGCCGGTCTCGTGTAAGCGAGAGGTACCTCCCCGGTCGTATCGGTAATGTAATTCATTATTCTTTATTTTTGGAGCTAAACTTAAAATTCAAGAGATGCTTTAAGCGCTTTATCAATTTATAGTTCAGCTTTTAAATTTTGCTTTAGAAATTATAAAACGACTAGCTGCGCCCCGCGGTTCCAATCGCGTAAATTTCGATCCCGTAGAGATTAGAAAAATATCACATGGCATCTCATAGGAACATTTTTTCGTTACTCTATGTGTGTACAAAATTTCATGAAAATCTATTCAGCAGTTTTTGCGTGAAGGAGTAACAAACGAACAAACGTACAAACTTTCGCATTTATAATATTAGTAGGATACACAGCCATCCTGTGTGGTTTTATCTCATTAACCTAAAGATTAACAAAACGTAGGTAATTTGAGTACTGAATAGAATAGAGGCGTTCGATGTTGTTCAGCCACCACACTCCGCGTTGATGGATATTTGATTGTCTTCTACGTGGATTCAACTTACTGCTATTGTAAGGCGAAATGTATTGTGGCTGTTTCATTCATGGAGCTAAAACAGAGGTTTCATTTATAAATTACTGAGGCTAAAATATTAGATCATAATGCCTTTTATGTTGTTCTTTGTTGTGGCTTTGTTTGAAACTTTCTAAAATGCTATTTTCTCTTTATTTTATTGTGCATTTTAGATTAAAAAAAACACGTATACTATATGTTTTTTTAGGTATAAGTAAGGGGAAGTAAATTGCGTCATCTTAAATGTGTATATCGCGCATTTTACGTTAAAGGCGCAGATTGGAATCTCTAATAGGTACATTGTAATTGAGCAATTTGAGCAGCTATAATGCCTAAAAGCCGCTAACTTGATTAATGATCGAATGGACCTTCCCACTACTACACGGTCCCGAACATTAACCGTGTCAGGGCCACTCTGTAAAGGTTTATAAGTTAATCATCTCAAAATTTCAAGGATTAATTATTGTATTGCTCGCGCTTAGGAAATGTTTAAGCTAGCAGAAGTTTACAATGGAAACTTTGAATAATGCTGTAATCTGTAATAATACTAGAAATATTAAAAAGAGGAAATATTTGTTTGTTTGTTCAAATCGAATAGGCAACAACTGGAAAGTTTTTAACCATTCTTTCACTAATGTAAAGGCTACATATCAAAAAGTTATATAAGCTAAGTAATATTTTATTATGATTGAACAATTTTTGTTTTTAGCGCCCAACGAAGAGAGCTTGGTTTGGTTAGTAATAAAACATAACTTATCATGAAATAAAAGCACTTAATTTTAAAGGTAGAATAATTGTGTATTGGACCGTCTTAACCAAAACATCTGTCGTCGTTGCTGTCGAAAAACTAGGTCAAAGTTCGCATGGCTCATTATAAGATGAGGTGAATACAATATAAATAGACTAGTGATGTGTTCATCTGTATGAACTGCATTAGTCATGACGAGGCGGTTGATCGGTCTCTTAACAGTCTTAGTTCTATATAACTAAGTTTTAGATGGCGTAGTTGAAGACTTGTAAACAAGGCCATTTACTATCTAGGTAAATACGTCCGATGTTCTCAGTGGTCCCTTTTTCGGTGACAAATTAGTGGTATCGGAATCATCTAATTGCAACCGATAGATAGACCTCCGCTCCAACCGGACATGGTTACCTGGACAAACCGCACAAAACATGTCAGAATAGCCATTTATTTATTTACTAAAATAGTATGATCTCATACAAAAACTTTAAGTTTGAGATAAAACTTCGAGGATATTTTTAGTATGGGTAAGGTAACCTTCCGACGCAGCCTAATAATCATTATCGATGACCAAAGGCAATCACAATCTCATACTAAATGTGAGCGTATCCGAAAGTTGGCTGTATGTTTTGTATAACGTATTGGTCTGTAGAAGAGCTTGATTACAAAGGCGTTTTGTATCCTTGATTAGACCTAGATGATTATGACCTAGACATACCTATCTATAAAATGCACGATATAAATTGCGGTTCAGAAATACCACCCCTGTCATGATTAACTGAAATATAGACCCTTCATTTTGAATAATGAAAATATGCGCGGGTCGTTAAAAACGATTATTAAACACCTGCGCTATATTAATTTCTTTTTCAAGTTTAATTTCTGTCTACAATAATGGAAGAGAAATGAATAAAACATTTTCAAATATCTATTTTCTTTCGATGGAATTGGATGGAGGGATAGTATAAAATAGTTTATAAGTCAATTAAAATTGTAATTGTCGTGTATACTTGATTGTTTTCTAAATAAATAAATAATGGCGTTATAAGTCCATATTTACAGCTCAAATTTCGTCGGTTTCGTTGTGTTCATATATATACCGAGCTCGTTGTGTTCATATCCCACTGAGTCGTAGTTTAGTGGTAAGCATGTCCAACCAAAGTCGTTGTGGCCAGGAAGTTCATGATGCTACGTCGGTCCCAGGTCTAATTTATCTCCGGTTGTGTAGAACTGCCGTCCCATCGGAATACGATCATGAGGGAATAGAGATTGCACTTGTGTCTGTGCAAACAATTGTGCATCGTCGATGGCTAGCCTATAGATAACAACCGTAGCTGAAATTCAGCTTGGACGACATTATACATACTAACTAATATAGATATAAATAACATAAGATCCTATTCTAATACTCGTAGTGGTAAAAAATTAAAATAATTTTCAAGTAATCGTTATCTCAATTTTATTATTTACACCGATATAAGCCGATATAAGCACGATTATCTTAAAAGAGGTTTTATTTATTTAGCTCGTAATCGGACGAAGTGCTTTTTCAGTTAAGTAAAAGATAACAACAACTTTACCTATATTAGCTTGACCAAAGGCTTTAAAAATATTTAATTCCAATTTCGAAATGCATTTTAGGACATTTTAAGAATAAGGACATGTCGTATCATCAACATCATGTTCTTTACCAACCAGAAGACGTCAACTGCTAGGCATAGACCATATTATGTCATGTCATATAGCGAAGTTTAAAATTTTACCAATAACGAAAATAAACTCATAAATATGAGGAGCGAAGAAGAATTTTTAAATAAAATAAACCGCGGTAAAAGCCGTTAGAGATGTTTATGATTCGGAAAGTTTCTTATTTTTAGTTACCTATATTCTATACAGATTAGAGATTAGGTATGTGTCGTAGTACCTAATAACTACGGAAACAAGAAGTATGTTCTACATTCGAAGTCTCAATTGTAAATAATTATGCTAAAATTTTACTAAAGAAATTAAATCGATGACGAATAACCTAGAACATATAACATCATCTCATATCGTAAAGTCTTTGCTTGCGTTAGTTTATATATTTACTATAAAAGGATTTTATCATAGTTTATATAGTTATTTAACAAGTGCGACGTTTCATAAGCAACTATGGTCACGGATTCATTGAGATGACAGATGACCCGTTTAGTCCAGTCCTTATAGATTTTGACCCATGAATAATTAGTTCTTGGAATTTTTTTCGTAGGTCCCTCGGGGGGTCACTGGGAGTGTAAATAAAATCATTTTGGAGTCTGAAAATATTTTGAAATTGACGCTTTTTTTCAAATTTATTTTAATTTACAAAATATCGATCCTAGTAGAAAAATTGTAATAACCAAACTAATAGAGAATCAAATTTCCCACAATTTTTTTACTCGCAGTTTTACTTAGGTACAGTTTTTATGAAAATAATC
>LUGF01048959.1:2116-12476 GCA_001625245.1 Calycopis cecrops | reverse complement strand
CCCCCCCCCCCCACCGAGGTATGTACTTACAAAAAAATTCTAGAACTAATTATTTGCGGGTAATTAGTTCGTAATTAGTTCTAGAATTTTTGGATCAGATGTTTCAATTCAATAAAAAAAGTAACCAAAAATGTTACTATTACTGATATTTTAGTGTAATAAAGTTGCGTATTTTTTGCTTTTTATTGTGATCGTTATGAACTTATGAATATAGGTGAATATTTACATAAGTTGCAGCTTCGAATATTAAAAACTCCGTAGAGAGCCATTTTTGAATTCCCTTATTGCTTTTTATTGTAAACAGTCAGTTCTGAACTGAAACTTTAAATGCAGAATGTATTCCATTTAAAAAAGTAAATGGATTTTTCTGTATTCAATACAGTTTCAAAAGAGTTATTGGCAATGAAATACTCCAATCTTTTAAATATTATTTTTATAAAAATAAAAACACAATAAATTTATATCTGATTTTAAAATATTTATTAATATTGAAGTATTTTATTGTACGAGAAGATATTTATGTATGTAAATGTAATGTTACGCAATATTAAACAGAATTTCTATTCTATTTGCTATTAAATGTTAGGTTATTTTTAATTTTTAAAGGCCATTAACCATAGTATCTTTAGATATAAGTTGTGTAAATGCTTGATGGTAGTATAAATAAATTCGATAACAAAGCTCGGGTAAGTAGAGCATTTTGCGCCTGGAGTCGCGGGTTCGAATCCCGCCCAATCATGGATATATTCTATAATAAAATAAAAAAATATTTCCGTTAAACATAGTATACGTATTACAAGTCTTTACGGGACTTGACAAGGGCTAGGTTAACGTGATGTGTAAAGTCCACAGATATTATTATTACTATTAATGTAGTATTCATAAGTAAAACAGCAAAAGACGGCTCGTCACGTCACCAGTAACGCGGGTAGATCGATCACTGTGGCTCACACGTCACTCACTATGTGTGTGTGATTCTATGTATGTTTGCATACACAAACATTACAATTATTATAACATACATAAGTATGCATTGTATTGTTTCAGGATCTTCTCCGTCCTGGGAGCAGTTCGTGCGGGAGTCGCTGGTGCAGGCGGCGTGGCCCGTCGCTCTAGTGCCTCCTCCTCGCCGAGCGCTCACCGTCGATCATCAGTAAGTTGAAAACTACTGGCTGTATGTTTCTTTAGGATTAGAAAAATATTGGTCGAAGGTCAGCCGTGATTTCTATCTTCTGATCACCGTATACATATTGGATCACATCCATCTCGAAATTCATTCAAAGAGAAATACATCCAGCAGTTACCACGATTAAGACTGTAACTGGTGAAGATAATATAAACTTAATGAGATTCAGTAAGAAAGTATAATATCCCTGAAACTGTGATTCAGAAACATTAAGTTTTCTTCACGTCTTCTATGAAATTGTTTTATGTGTTTCTTGTCTGGACTGTAAAATCTATAAGATTTTGGTACTAGTCAGTTCGATTCTTGAAAACTTTTTCCATCCGAGCAAAAAAAAGATGTGACTCTTTAAGAGTTTTTAGAAACACTTAATAGACAGTCTCAATCCCACAAGAATTGATGACATTAAATTGAACAGCTTACTAATAAGAGCACGAGTTTTATGTAAAAGCAATATACATTTAAATCGAGCTAATTTTGTTCGGCACTTTGGTGTAAACGGGAGAGGTATGTGCCGACGGTGTAAGATTAAATTGACCCTGAATTGATTGAAATATAATAATGGCTTAGGAATTATAGGTTTGTTTCCTTTACAAATATCTTCCTTATATATTATTTTATGGGTAGTAATTAAACAGACATCTGTTTAATATCATTATTCGCGTCTGAAAATGTAGGTTGCCTTCTAAATGACCAAGTCACTCACAAACTTGTGAGTAAAGTGATTGATGATGACAAAAAATCTCTCAACTGATTATTATTAGTATCTATATAAGTATTTTGAGTTCAAATAAAAAAAAACTAACAACGATGATTTAGGCGAGAACTCCGCTACGCTTCGCTCCCGCCTAAACATCAGACAAGTTTTGAAAGAAAGAAACCTAAAATGGTGATTTGTCGTTGAACCCGTAGTTAGTTAGTTATCCGAGTTATGAAAATAAATGTATGATCACGTGACATAAACAATATTCTGTGGCTGGATTAATTATTTGTCTTATTTTATATTTTATATATAATTCTGTACACTACTTATTTATATTACTTTATGTTATTTTTGATAGCATATGGGGCAAACAAAGGACTAAGTTTTAATACAAAATTATAAAACAATGTAGGTATATCGCCAAAAAACGTATCAAAATATACTTCTTCTCTGTTTCTTAAAATATATTTCCTGATATTTGAAAAAGGTTCCTATGCTACAAAAGAGTTTCACGATACCAAACTATTTTTATACTAAACGCTCAAAGGAAAACGTGCATATCAGGAGGGTTTTCTATTACCAATTCTAGTGGATATTTACATTGAATAATTGCTTGCGTTGCCATTTAAGTCCCATCTTAGTATGTAAATATCGTCCGTGTGTGTTTGCGAATGGCTCTTGTACAATTACATGGACGACTCGTACACACAAATGCAATTGCTCATGCGATGCCATTCCTAGTCAACGCGCCCAGATTTATATGTAGGATGGGATGATAAAACTAGTTTAGTTCATGCAAGCGCTTAATATAAAATGTGTTGTGGTTTATTTCGATATTTCATTTCCGCGGTTTAAATGAACTCCACAGCATTCATATCGATGGAAAATCGAATGATTTTATGTTACAGATAATATTACATTTAACAATTTTGAGCTCCAGTTTATATATTAGGTATTACTTCTCAACCCGAAAAAAACTAATGGCTGTCTTAGGATATATATTAGCAAATGGAACCTCAAATATTGTGATAGGCAATGGCGGCGAGGCTAGAACGATGCTGAATAAAGTTTAATTGGCCCGCTCTCGCAAAGCCTAAAAATAAGCCCTTTAGGATAATGCTGTAGATCTAGACACCGCACCAACTAATATCTGATTAGCGGTCAACTTGTAAAATTAAAACCGCCGACTCATCTTTTGACCATGAACATTAAAATAGTAAAAAGTCTTATCTTCGTAATTTTTAGAAAAAGGGATGGCGATTTTATATAATAATATTTCGGAAGCAAGAACCCCATGTATAACGTGATAAATACATCCTAATTTTCGTTTTTTCTCACGTGTTTTCCACACACGATAAATGTAAATATGGCGCTCGTGTTCCCGCCCGTAATGTGTACATTTTTCACAGCATGATACCCGAATGATAATAACAAATTTTTATGGATATAAATTTGAACCTATCGTGTAAAATGTGCTTTTTTAAATTATTTCATAACATAGCGTAAAGGCATGTGTAAATTTGTTAAATATTACAATAAAGTACTATTCGTAACATAGATTTAATTTTCTTTGAAGTGAGGCACAAAAAATTATTTATTTATTCATAGAATATTACTTAGAATATCTTGTTAATATTTAATAATAATAAGGAAGTAGTTAGCACAAAGGCGTGCTTATCTCTACAAGAGATCTCTACCAGCAAAACCTACACAATGTATACAGAAAATTTTTAGAGGATATGGAAGGTACATAAGAGACTTGGAATCGACGGGCGTAAATAAAATAGTAATTACAATACATAAACTAAAACCTATACATATTCATAGTAATTTTAAATAATATATAATTTGTATCACACATTGTTTTCCAATACCTAATCTGTCTCAAACTTGTAAAGTTTAACCCAAATATGATATTTTGGCATTGAGAAAAGGAGAACAACGCATTTTTTTTTTATGGTATAGGGGGGCAAACGAGCAGTCGGAGCCACTTTCATAACTACCGACGTCATAGACATTCATATAGAAACTACACAGATGCGCTGCCCTCCTTTCTCCTCTCACCTCCATAGGCCACCTGCTACTTACACACCGCACGAAACGCGACAACACAGCTGTCACTTCACGCCGGTCTCGTGCAAGCGAGAGGTGCCTCCCCGGTCATGCCGGCTCAATTCGGCTGCATGCAAGCATGCAGTGCGGCACTACCTCTTACTTTATTTGTTCGTTTATTATCGTCTCGTCCCATTTTATAATAAAAATGAGGATGAATATCTACATAGTATCGCAGTATTCTACACTATGTATGTATGTGTGTATGTATGTAGTAGCATACTACACTAAGTAGATAGCAAAAAGGACTAAACCTTTTTACGTAATTAACGTATTAGTGAGGCGGACCCACCGGAATTTGGGGCACGGACAATAAATTAGACGAGAATATATCGAGTAAGGAGATATGTACCTTGTTAACTAGTAAAGGAAAACGGGAGTGTGGGGAAATGACGCGGGATTTTCGTTCGATTTATAGGTTAACGAATAGACTTAATGTTATCTGATATGAAGCGACTAAATATACAAGTTTCCCCCGTTTACCGTACATTATTTATAATGTTTTAGATTAGAATAAAGCTATCTTCGCTGGAAGGTTAAAATTTTACATTGATCATCATTTTTTAGCCAAGTGGAAATCCATTTTATCGAAATGACTGATTTTTTAATAAAAAATAACGGCCAAATGTTAAATTGACTTCGACTGCTCGTTTACCTCCTTATACCTTAAAAAAATGCAGAGGAAGAGGCAGAGTGTGATGATGACAATGTAGCAATGCCACGACAACAATATCCAGCTTCAAGTTGGTGATGTTGTGGCTGGAGCTGGCGTGGTTAGCTCCGTTTTGTGTGTTGACGTCTTCCTTTTTAATGGCAATGTGTTGGCACAAACGCGACAGCACAGCTTTTCCTTCACGCCGATCTCGTGTGAGCGAGGTGTATCTTCCTGGCAGCTCCGGCCTTATGCGGCTACGTGCATGCAACGTGGCACTACCTTAATAGAAGTGCTCCAGGCAAAGTCTTTGTTTAATCATAAAATATCATAACTAAACCAACAAAAACATCTCCACAACAGAAATCCATTTGGAGTTGTCATACTTGTTATTGGTTCAGGAAGAGGGAATAAGAGTATCAGTCTTACAGGCGACAACACGTCTAAATTATTTATGAGCCAATGAATAAATTTGGGAATGTCCCAGAATCCATGTTATCTAAAAAGGATGCTGATTATTCCTTCACTAATCTGACGTCTCGGCATCTTGTTAGTATATTTCCATGCTAATATAATCGGGATTTTTTGTTGTTTATAAAAAGGGGAGAATCGAGCAGTCGGAACCATTTTCATGACTACCGATGCCCATAGACATCCGCACAGAGGTTATACAGGTGCGTTGCCCTCCTTCCTCTTCCCACCTGCATGGGCCACCGGCTACTTACACACCGCATAAACGTCGGTATCGTGTAAGCTGGAGGTAACTCCCCGGTAGTGCCGGTTCCATTCGGCTGCAATGCGGAGTGGCGCTACCTCTTACAAGCTTATCTCTTTATATTCTTCTACTATAAACTCTAACAGGCTTTGGCCTCGCACTCGCCTCTTGAACTGGATCGGCTATTGCGTTGAGAACTCTCTCCTAGATATTGACCAACACCTTGTAATTGCGCACTTGTCCCTCACTATATTTTTTATCAAATAAGTGGTAAACGACGAGCTCGGGCCTTTTGATATCTATCAATTATATTATCTTTATATATAATTTCTTGTGTGCGTGTGTATGTCACTGAACTCCTCCTAAGCGACTGGACCGATTTTGTATTATTTATTAAATTTTTTTTTGTTTTGAAGAGGATTTGAGAATGGTTTACATTCACAAATCAGCCCGCCGCAGCTAGTATTATTATAATATTATATTAATAAAAGGTATAAATGTAATATTGTATTAATACCTAATATGTGCGACTTTCACGCAAAAACTACTGGACGGACTTTGATGAAACTTTTTTATTACATGGGTATTAGTCCTCGGTAATATTTAGGCTATGATTTATCAATATATGTAATGCTGCAGTCGGTATCTCGACTGGAAATACACTATTGTAGGGCAAAATAACGGATTGACAATTCGGCCACATAACATTACATAACAACACATTTTGACGAGACAACGGCTGTCGGGTCAACTAGTAATAAAATAAAATATAATAAAATATTGTATTGATTTGTAATGAAGTCTATAACATCTGCGAATTTCACAGCATAATATAATGTGTCTCATTTAAACACTGCATGTGCATTAATTGTTTGACACAAGACACCACAGCGCATTGAGCTCTGACATAATTAACGTGCACCTAATATCTACCGAGGTAGTGTAAGCGCATTAGAACAGTCTAATGTGTTGAAACTACCTCGGTATTAGGTACACGTTACCCACACTCGCAACTAGACTTGCCAACCGTCCCGCTATGTGCAGAACTTCCCGCTTTTGACACCCTTTTTTTTTTTTAATAGGTAGAACTATGCTAAGACAGAAGGTCAGTGCAGCTTCATCGATATGAGAGGCGAGCACACTGAGGAGCTCAAGCCTCTGTATTTGTGGTCGATGGGGGGGCAGACCCCCCCTTCTTTCCCAGCTACTGGGAGAAGGCAAACCAGACTATTGCGACTAATAGGTTATACTATTATTATCTTGGCCGAGGACAGCGGGTGTCCTTCTCTCCCCACCTCTAACGGAGGGGAGCAGCTCACGCGCGGCAGCGAAAAAGTGGCCGACACGGGTCGTGAGCTAGAAGAGCTCTCTGAGCTATCATGACTGGGGGGCCCGGACCCCCCTTCCACCACTGGCGGGTGGTACGACTCGCGCGCGGTTGTCGTGGTTAACCTAACCGGTTCGGCGAGCGGTTCGGAGCTCTGTAAAAGGGCACTGTCATTATTCCCTGAGACTGAACTAACATCGTCGTTCTGGCTATTCGGAGCCGAACGTGTGTGCTGTTGTCTGTCAGGGTGTAGTTGTGGTCTGAACTGCGTCCGCGTCCGGATCCCCCGGACGGGGTGTAGTGTACCTGCAAGGCGGCTGTGTGTCTGTCTCTGTTTGCGTGTCGTTATGATACGTGTAGTATCTGTGTCGTTATGATACGTGTAGTGCTGTAGTGTTAACGTCGTCTTCGTCAGCCAGAACATGTCTGGGACGTCGACCGACGTTGGCCACGCAGTCGGGGTTGTATACCGCTGCTTTTGTGACTAGGGGGTTTGAGACCCTTATAAATACGTCCCGCTCTGTATGTGTACGGGACGCTAAAAGTCCCGCTTTTCTGAATATTTACAAACCCTGGCATCCACATATTTCAATAGCTGCGGCTGGCTGAATGATAAGCCACGCCAATGTCAAAAAAAATCTCATTTAAAAAGTAATTTATATTTTCCTTAATAAGTGTTATTATTTTATTTACGATTTGCAAAGATGGTTTTTTTTGCATTCTAATCAAAATTAATTGGTTCCCGGTTTTTTAACCCTTGTTTCAAATGCGGGCGTTTGAAATCATAATTTCCCGTAAATTCGACGAAGTTGGCAAGCCTACTAGCGACCCAACGACTGCACTGTCTACAGCGACTCACAATCAGCGTCTTCTAATGTGAGTTTAGTGCTGTGACGTGTTTCAATTATCGAGTGTGTTCCATTATATCGATTATCTCCGAGTCGAGTGGTTGGTATACGTTAATTATACTGCAAGAGATTGTTGCATTGTAATCCACTGCTACTAATAAGCAGTCGTGGTATTTAGTGCCATGTGCTAACGAGCAGTCAGTCTTTTGATGACTTCTGACGCCCGTGGACATCAGCATGTAGATGCGGTGCGCTCTGTTCTTCCTCTCCTCCACCAGGCGCCCTGTTACTCGCAAACTGTAAGAAACGCGACAGCATAGTTGTTACTTTTCGCCGATATCGTGTGAGTAAGAGCTACTTTCCCGATCGGCTGCAATTCAGCGTGACTCTTCGTCTAAACGTTTAACATTTTCTATTTTAAATTTTTCTCTCGTCTAAATGTGTCTCGCCTAATTGTGGATCAATCTTATAAATGCTATAGCTGCGCCCCGCGGTTTCACCCGCGTAACTTTCGATCCCGTAGGAATATCGGGATGGAAAATAGATGTTGGCCCATTCTTAGACCTACTCGATATGCACACAAAATTTCATGAAAATTGGTCCAGCCGTTTCGGAGGAGTTCAATCACGTACACCCGTGACACGAGAATTTACCGTGACAATATTAGATTATGCTCAACAAGTGTTGGTAAAAGAAAAAGTATGTTTCTCTAGTAGTTACAGCTATATACCACTAGCAACCGTTGACCGAACTGAACAGCTATCGTTTATATCTGGAAAACTTGTAAAGACAAAGAAAATTTATAGAATAGATTAGAGTTTATGTAGGTATATGCGGAAACATGTTCTACAAGATGATTGTAATTTGTCAAAATACAACATGTCTCACTAAAACAATCAGCGAAAAGAGTTATACAAAACTTGATGAGGTCAGAACATTCAAGCCGCGTTTCCACTAGGCAACATTTGGCGCTCGACACGTGACGCTCAACATGTACGGCAACGCTGCACAACAGCGCGCGACGTTGTCGGCTAGCGCGTAACATGACGCGCGGCTTGTTGTTTGTTTAAAGTGTATCGTTAGTTGAGCATCAATTGTTGTCGAGTGGAGACGTGACGCGTGATTTTTGTAACAGAATCTCGAAGTCTAATTTGTTCATTCGGGCTTTATTTTGTAGGTATTTTCTAACCCACCAACGTGGTTTTTTTCTTTTTGGTGCATTTTTCGATAAAATTATAACCACTGCTGCTGAAATCAACACTAGTTCCTCTGGCGACATGTTGTCGACGACTGAGGCAAAGTAGAAGATGCGTAGACAGACAACGTTGTTCAACAAAAGTTCCGCGCTGACTTTCAACATGTTGGGCAACTTGTTCTGCAACATGTTGTGCGTCAATTGTTGCCTAGTGGAAACGCGGCTTAAACATCAACATCAGGGAAGGCTGAAGAAGGGCAATATGTCTACTGTAGTATAGAGGAAACTCTATACTCATATCAAATGAAACCTCTACGTTTGATATGTTTTTATTTCTCTCTGCCTTCGGAGATTCGGAGATTCTTAGCTAGGATTTAGATTTCATAGTAAAAATAAATGTATTTAATGTGATGATTCTGAATAAATACTTCAATAATATCTCCAAGTGTTTTTTATGTTTAATTCTATTGGTTAGGATTAACCCAGATGGGATAGAAATAATTAGGCAAGTTTATTAATCCTGGGCCTTGTAGGGTTTTACAGATTTTTAGGTAATACCGCTAGCTGCAGAAGTGACTACGCCCCCTGAACAATCTACAGAATAGCGGCAAGCGGCACTACACTACACGGCCTCTATAAGCTATATTATATAAATACTAGCTGCGCCCCGCGGTTTCACGAGCGTAAATTTCGATTTCGTGGAAAACAGAAAATCATCCTATGGCATGCCATAGGAACATGTTTTCGGGATAAAAATCTATGTGTTTATTCAAGTTATCCTCTATGTGTGTGCCACATTTCATGAAAATCGGTTCTGGAGATTTTGCGTGAAGGAGTAACAAACAAACAAACTTTCACATTTATAATATAAGTAGGATTTTAATAATAAATAGTAAATAGTTATTTATATTTCACGCCGATGCACGATGAGGGTAATAACCGTTTAAGCTAGCTTCATGAAATTTGGGATTCTAGTTGTCCTTAATTTTACTATACTTTTATTTTCCGATTCACTGGAGACGAGCGCTCTTGTCACAGTCTGACACTCACTCGAGCGAATCAACTAAGATGGATGTTCTGGATAATCTTTACGTTTTTATTGGAGTGTCCTTAAGGAGTCCTACTACCTAATATTATACATGCGAAAGTTTGTATATTTGTTTGTTTGTTACTCTTTCCCGCTAAATCTACTGAACCGATTTCGCACACACATAGAGGATAACTTAGACTAACAAATAGTATAGTTTTTATCCTGAAAAAATGCTTCCGTGGGATGCCATGGGATGATTTTCTATTTTCCACGTAATCTAAATTTACGTATGTGAAACAGCGGGGCGCAGTCAGTGATACATACAACTATGAGTATAATAGCCACATAGGTATATAAAGGTATAAAAATTTTGACGATCACCCGTGAGGCATTGCTTATAAGATAAATAGAAAGAAATTTCTTCAAATATACTTTCTCAATGTCACATGTTATGTGAAGAACTATGTTATGTTAGTACACTAGCTGCGAGCGATATACAGACATTGCTTGTATCGTTGTTGACGCCAAACATGAAGGAGTATTTGCTGTAGATGGAATATAGTTTGTGTAATAACGATACACACGGTCTTTTATG
>LUGF01048933.1:49330-63520 GCA_001625245.1 Calycopis cecrops | reverse complement strand
TTTCCAGGGGAAACTAAAACACAACGCGAAACTACTATTCACGACACAACGATAATTTGCGGTGCTCAGCGGTACAAATTATTCGCGACTGGCCAAGGGGCTTAAACGGGGAAACGCGGCACTTTCACTTCACACAAAACACACGTGCTACGAGAACTTTTGTGTATTCGGACACAAAAAATTCGGACGCCACTATCGATAAGCGATAGCGGTGAAACAGAGAGCTCTGCGAACAATGGAAACTTACATTTTTGAAAAAAAAACAATAGTTCCTTTGTTTCGCTGAGCAGCCGTTCGCCTTACGCGACTTTACTATAATAGCAAGCTATTGTAGTAAGAGGTCTGTCTCGGACCGAGGTCTGAGCCAGAATCAGGGTTGACAATCTTAGTACTTTCAAGTAGGAAATTAACGTAGTATAATCCGACAAATTAAAGTATAGCGTTATGAAATTGAATTCAGCATAGCTATAACATATTTTTAAATGAATAGCATTATAACAAAGAATGTTGCGAGCTCCTGATTAGAGATGGCAGTTTCCTAAGAATATTTACATTACTAACTTTCACCACACGAGATGGCGCTCAATTAAGAACTTTTAAGTAGCCAGCTATTACTTGATTATATTTTTATTTTGACCGTATTGTATTTATTATATATATGAAGTATGTATGTTCCTTGCATAAACATTGATAGAAATAATGGTTCCATTAATTAAATCGTCAGTTATAATTATAAAATTTCTAAATGTTGCAAGCGTTATATATTTTATGTACGCTTGCAACATTCTGTGAATGTCATAGCTTGAAAAATACTGGTAAAACAAAATTCGCATTTCGCCAGCGATTTGCGCAGGAGTCTTGTTTGTTGTTTTTAAATTTTATCTTGTAATAATTTGTGCTATTTCCACCTAAGTCCGTTGAGTTGAGTCCCTGATTCCTCCGGCTGTGTTGATTTTGTGCTTACAACGATTGTAATTTAAGAACTGAGAAAATACTCATTTATCTGTTGTTTTCTGTGATTTTAATTTTAATTTTTATCATAGCTCAAAAAAAGTGTTGTGTTCCCGGATGCTCCTCTCGGCTAGTGAATCTGAATATATAAAATATAGAGAATATAAAAAGAAAAAATGGCTTGTAGCTCCAGTCACAATCTTTTAAATTGTATTTCGAATCTGCAGGACATAAATTATTGCATTTTAAAACAAAATTTGACTAGTAATTGCATAAAACAATTAATTATAACCTTCATAAATATTTATGTTGATTTTGCATTTATACTTGTCAAAGTCACAGAGAATTTAATATACGTTTTCTGTTAAATTTATCCTGCAGATTCTTCATACATAACTATTGTAAAGTCATAAATAAAATATTAATAAATAAAAGAGAGTGTGACGATGACTCTGATGTCTTCAAGGTAAAGGCGAAAAAAATGTATAAAAAATGTTTCAAAAGAAAAAAATAAAGTGATAAACAATACAATCTTGTTTTATTTATGTTAGACTTGCCCTTGAATTATTTTAAGTATCATACATTAAAAAAAATTTAAATGTATGGTACTTAAAATAATTCAATCAAATATTAAATAATATCATCAATCAATATCAAGTACCTACTAGCCACGTGCTGACGCTTGATATATATGCATGTAGTTACTACTCGGCCGCGTTAACATGGCACCTGGCTTTTGATGTAAAAGACAAGTAGCGTTAGCATCACAGTTTTTTTTAAATTTCTTGTTACTTAAAAAAAAATATTTGTTTTTTTTTTTTAGTGTTTAGTAGTTTTAGTTTTTGTTTTAACAGTTAGGTTTGGACGTTTTATTTTGTAACAGCTACCTACATAAATTTGTTATTAAAGACAGTGCGTTCTCCAAATTTAACACAAATGTTCACGCTTGAACATAATCACGCATCATCACCGGATGGGGCAGCAGCGTTGCTGACTCTTTAAAACACACACTAGTATACTATATTTGTACGTATATAGAACTACACTAATAATAATGTATTGTATATAATGTAATCTTTATATGAATAAATTCTCTTTTACTTTTGACAATGATGTTGAACGATGTTAGAAAACTGGAAGAAGAGTATTGGTCTGAATGTATATTATGAATGAGTAATCTAAAGATCGGCTTCAAGAAATTCATCAAAGAGAGGTTATCACACCTATCACTTGGAGGTGAAGAATGCTCTGAGAGTGATACCGAGGACGACGAAAGTGAAAGCTCTGTTATGTCTGGCATAGAAGAGTTGGATTATGATTAATTGATAAAAATTATGATAATTATCCTACAAATATTTTAAATGTGAATGTGTGATTGTTTGTACGCTATCATGCAAAAACTAGACAACCGATCATTATAAAACTTTGGAACATATTCCTAGAGGTGTTAGAAATGACATAGCATGCTTTTTATCAAAAAAAATAATAATTAGAAGGGTCAAAAAAATTGCAGTGGCAGATATTAGAATTCTATTTTTATGTTAGTTTATTTTATTATTTTTTTTATTTTTTGTTATTATTTATTATCACTGTAGGTACAAATACGCTGTCCTTCTTTCTTCTCCCACCTCTATGGGCCACCTGCTACTTATCTCTTTTTATTTTTTCTATTTGTCTTTCTGACTGATCGATATTTTTGTCAGCCACCCTTTGTTTTATTAAATTCCAGATATGTTAGATTGGATTTAAATCGCAGTGGTAAGGTGGCAGACGTACGACTTCGTGGCTATTGTCTCTCAATAATTCATCTACCACATATTTTTTTAAGTTTATTTATTTTTATCAATTGGTATAATTCTGGTTTGGTAATTGTGGCATCATAATTTATAATATTTCTTGTTAGCCAGCTTCGCATCTCAGTCTACAGTGACGACTGGCATGGATTTTTTTCCGATTGTGTCGAATGGTACGGAGCGTAAAGCCGTATTCTCCACATGCATGTTCGCGAATTGAATCCATTTGAATCGAATGTCCATTGATATTTATTAAAGGGATTCAACAAATAAATGTATATATCGGAGTATCATTTGTCTCCAAATTTTTAAAAAGATCATGACCGCTGACTCCTTGAGAGCCATCGGTCATGTTATCACTATCCATTTTGAATAACAGATGAAATAAAACGGTTTATGAATTTATAAATAATTTTATAATTTTAATTATTCTAAAATAGTTACGTTAATTTAAAAATAACAAAATAATCGTTATTAATAATTTGTAATTCAACTATACTAACTAAATAATTCGTAATGAAAACTAATTCAAATCTTTAAGCGAATCAAATGGAGCGCAAACACGTGGGAATAAACCTTACCGCTCAAGCTCTCCAACCGAAGTGGCAGAGCTCTATCACTTTCGGTTTGAAGTAACTAAAATGCACGTGTTACCTTCCTTTGAAAGTCCCTATGTTATTTACATCATTTAGTTTTACAATGTTATCTAATTAGGTTTATAATTCAATTTACAATATGAATATTAAGAATAAAAACAGTTTAGTTATACGATATTCACTGTTGCAACAACTTGTTGTAACTTGTTGCAACTTTGTATCATAAGTTATTGTTATCCAAGTAGATACATAATTAAAGGTTAACAAAGCAAGGAAATAATAACAAAACTATTTTAGCTAACGATATCACATTAAAACAATTATTCAAAATTACAAACTAATATGTCCATATCCACACATGTTTCACGCCTTGGTATACCTGCGGCGACATATATTATATAATTCCTTATAAGTTTTGTTTCTCTATCTCCTGTACTAAATCTGTCCCTCCGTCCGGTGTAGCCACAGCAATAAGCTCATAATAAAGGCTTAGCACAAAATAAATGTTGATATAATATCATACTCTTCAAAAAAAAAATTTTTTATATGTAAATATTTTTTTTCACTCAGTACTATAAACGTCATCAATTGAGCCAGGTGCCATGTTAACGCGGCCGAGTAGTATGTATGATTAAATTAATAGTACCAACTCTTACTTTCAGAGGGCGACACTTGTCTTTCCCATTTCAACCCGCGAGTTAGACCTCTATTCCTATATAATACAATGTACTCTGTGGCCAGAATGATTAATTATTTCATATTTTTAGTACTATGAAGAATTGTTTTGTATTGTATTTGTATTCTCTGTCTACGTTAGAATATTAGGTGATAATCTGTGAATCAAATTCTCCTTGGTAGGAATATACAATCTATGGTACGAAAGAGGAATAGAGAATCACCGAATCAGAATTTAATTTAGTAATCAGATTTCAGAAATAAGTATTATTTTTTCCGAGTTTATGAATAATATTTTAACGAATAAGATTTTGTTGAGCTATATTTGGCTTTAATAGCATTAAGGTTTATTATTCAAAATAATTTCATACGCGATTTAATTTATTAAAAACCTCTAATCAATAATAGTTCATAAAAAATAAGTGAAATCGATGTTTATTGTTTATTAGTGAAGTCGAGTTGTGCTTCCTTTTACGATGATAAATAAATAACTGCGTGTAAATGTGACAACTAGCTTGGATTAATAATTTAATTAGAAGTGTTATGGAAAGTATCAACGATGGAATTTCTCTTCATGTTTATCGCATTTTCTATACTTGATAAAAGTTGGCAGTCTTTATTGAATAAAAGTGATACTTTCTCTTCACGGAATTCAAATTTAACGTCAGAGCAGAAGGGGAAATGGAATATTAAACTAGATATATATTTTGCTAGACCTCTTCCACCAATAGTAAGCAAACCAATAACGTCCGATGTACGACTAAATTGTGAGGCTATGATGAATTTCACGAACGTTGAGTACTACACTAAAAACAAAGAAGGCATTGAACCCTCATTGAAAGAATTTCCCCCAGAGCACATCCAACAAACACTAATGAAAAATGTGAAACTGTATTGGCTAAAGGATAATAAGATAATGCATGAATCATATTTATCAGATAGGATAAATATATCAACAAAAGTTGACAATAATATTGGAAGTATTGGGACATATTTATATATTATGAATCTTAATATTGAAGATGAAGCAAACTATACTTGTGTTATAAAACAGTCATATGAAAAAAAAATGACAACTAGACTTTTAGTTGAAAGTATTGGTAACTATGAAATACCTACACTTACAACATCTATACCGAATGTTGAGAATGATATTATAGTTGATATTAAGGCGACAATAAAATTTTCGCCAGAAAGTATTACTGTCCAGGAGAAAATACCGACTGATCTTAACCAGAAAGCTGCAAAACTGGAACCTTTGTGTCAAGAGTATTCTGGTGCTGTATGTGGTTCATTTCTGCAAGGGCATTTTGTATATATACCGTATAATACCACTCAGGTAGCTATGGAAGATAAATTAAAGAAAGCCCTGCAAGTTACAAAATATTCCAACGATCTTAGCTCTCATTGTGAGAATTATGCTTTGCCAAGTCTGTGCTACTCTACATTTCCCATATGTCGTCATCACATCAAAACTAATGACTTCTGGTTTAAACAAGCAAAAGTTATTTTAGAAAAGTATAGTAACAATTTACCAGAGGGAAAAAATACACTAATGGACACTGAAATAAATGCAGCTATGCAAATGTTTAACTATCGTTACAATTCTACAGTGCTAAGGCGAGTTTGTAAACAAGACTGTGAAATATTAGAAAATGAACTCTGTCAAACGGAGTATGCAATAGCTAAAAGACATCCACACATAGGTCAGCAATTAACTTTAGAAGATTGCCCTGACTTACCAGACAACGATCCGGACTGTCTGAAAATTGGAATTGGTACAATAATGGTATCTGATGATGAGTGTTATTGGGAAAATGGAAGTGGTTATTTAGGACGAGCAAATATAACAAGCGACGGAGCACCATGTATAGAATGGTCAAAACAATTATTTGTAAAAGTTTCAGAACATCCTGAATTAGCTGGCAGGCATAGTTACTGCAGGAATCCTGGGGGATATAAATCTGAACCTTGGTGTGTTGTTGACAATGATGGTAAAATAGCAAAATTATGTGACATACCAAAATGTGCTCATAAGATTTGGATTTACATTGTAGTTATCTTTTTAATTGTAACATTAGTCATAATAGGATTTATCGTGTGTCTTTTTTATAAACAGAAGAATAAACGTAATGCGGCTACCATCAGAGACATTAATTTACCCAATGCTGACAAAAATATTTATGGCAATTCTAGGCTGAATTCTCCTATAGAAATGAATGAACTACTTTCAAATCAAAATAGTGAAAATCAACCACATTTGCAAGCACCAAATACTCGAGGGAATGGTATATTGCGGATACCACAATATTCCCTATCACAAATTAAATTTTTGGAAGAATTAGGTGAAGGAGCTTTTGGAAAAGTTTATAAGGGAGCATTGAAAAAAAATAATGACACTCAGTATGTTGCGGTTAAAGCACTCAAAGAAAATGCATCAGCTAAAACTAAGGCGGACTTTAGAAGAGAGATTGATTTAATTTCAGAGCTTAATCATGAAAACATTGTATGTATTGTCGGAGTAGCTCTTAGGGAAGAACCTTTATGTATGCTTTTTGAATTTATGGCTAGAGGAGACTTACATGAGTTTTTAATGGGTCGAGCTCCTCCGTCTGGCAAAGGTCTTCCTGCAATGAGATTACTGAACATAGCCTGTAATATAGCTTCTGGTATGCAATATCTTGCATCACATCACTATGTTCACCGTGATTTAGCTGCTAGAAATTGTCTGGTTTCAGATGATTTTATAGTAAAAATATCCGACTTTGGTCTCTCCAGAGACATATACAGCTCAGATTATTATAGGGTGAGTATTTTAATCTAGTAACCTTTCTGTTGTTATTGACTGCAGGCAGCAGGCATGTTGGTGACTCCACCGAAGCATATAGCACAACTCTTTTTACTCAAGAGTTAACTTCTTTTTCCCATCGTGCACACCAGTCCCCGATTACAGTGACGGTCCGCTGGAGATTAGGGTGGGACACCTTTCAAAACCTTAAACTCGTGTAGAGTGTGTCTTCTTTTGTTAATTACCTAAAGATTAGACATATACATACAACAAGTATGGCATTTATTAACTCTTTGTAAAATATTTTAGAAATCTGATCTTTTTATTAATGATGTAAAACAGTATTTCTTAATAACATTTACAGGTTCAGTCAAAAAGTCTATTACCAGTTAGATGGATGCCACCTGAATCAATTCTTTATGGAAAATTCACAACTGAAAGTGATATTTGGTCATATGGTGTTGTATTATGGGAGATTTACAGCTACGGTTTGCAACCATATTATGGGTAAGATTATAAAATATTATTATCATTAATAAAGAAAGTATACTACACTAGCTGCGCCCGCGGTTTCACCCGCGTAAAATAGAAATTCATCCCATGGCATCCCATAGGAACATTTTTTCGGGAAAAATCCTGTGTTAATCCAAGTTACCCTCTAAGTGTGTGCCAAATTTCATAAAAATCGATTCAGCAGTTTTTGCGTGAAGGAGTAACAAACAAACAATCAAATTTATATATTGCTATGGTATTGGTGGCGTAGTTGAAACGCGCGCACGGTACAGCTAGTTTTTTTTATATAATACTAGCTTCCGCCCGCGGCTTAAAATGTCCCTATAAATTTTAACAGATTGTTATTCTGATATGAAAGCTATATTACTGTAAAGTTTCATGAAAATCTGTTCAGTAGTTTTTGTGTGAAAGAGTAACAAATATCCTTACAAACTTTCGCATTTATAATATTAGTAGGATTATAATTGTAATTACTGATAGTAGATTTGCATTATAAATCCTTAAAGGATTTTAAATGCCATTTAATTATGTAAATAGAAAGAACTTTTTGTCAGTCTAACCTGGTCAATTGTCATAAACAATTGATTAGTTCTTCCCACACTAGTATCATGTATCCACTAGTTAGTTGTAGATGGTATCAACCATCTAAGTGTTCAACGGAGCCTAGCTAGAGGTAGTGCCAGGTTACATGCCATGTAGCCGAATTGGACCGCCACGACAAGGGAAGCACCTCGCGCTTGCACGAAACCGGCGTAAATTGCCAGTTGCCGCGTGCACTGTGTAAGTAGCCGGTGGCCAATGGTGGTGGGAGAGCACTTCGTCTGTATAAACTCTATGTGGTTGTTAGGTTAGGTTACCCTCTTATACTATAAAAAAAAGTGAAGCTTTCTAGTCTCCTCCCTCTGTAAGGATTCAGACCTTATACTGTATATAAAAAAATAATTGTTAACAGGTACAGCAACCAGGAAGTGATAGCGATGGTGCGCGCCGGGGACCTGCTGGCCGCGCCGGCTGCCTGCCCGCCGGCCATGTACTCGCTGCTGCGCGACTGCTGGAGGCACGTTCCGCAGCGGAGACCCAACTTCGAAGAGATTGTTAACAGGTGAGTCGTTTACTTGTGGTATAGTAGTGCCACAGAAATAAGTTGTACCTATCTACCTGCGCAGTAGACATTTTTTGAAAGGCGTGAAAATATTTTAGCCAATCACCAGGCAATATTTATACACGGGTAATTCTCGATTCGCCATTGGTGAAACGAGAACTGGCTGTATTGGCATTTGCCAGTTGCTTAGCCCAACGTCATTGCCATTCATACAAACGTCAAAATTCATGCAGTACACACATCGCGAGTGAGACACCATGAGCTGACATCTTGTTATATTTTAAGCCTTATGCATTGTGGAATAAGGATTTATTGCATTGTTGTTATAAATCGGATAGATCGACTTATCTTGCATTCTTTTGCGTCGACGACAAAAGCCGATCGAACTTATTTTTGTCCGCGCCACGACTGAAGTCTTCCGACAAAATTGAAATTATATCTGATAGGTATACCAAATTGTTGGTTGTCATGTTTTCATTAAGAATATCATGCGCACGCAACACGCATGACAGGGAGATTTTAGAGTTGCAAATGTATTCATATTCGCTAAATTAAGGGGCAAAATTTTTTGTTGGTTTAGTTTTTTACTTGACAAAATATATGATGTATTTGCAAATCTCATTATATACTTTATACATTTTCTGTTTCTATATTTTAGTGATTGAGTCATCATACAAAATTTAATGACTATTATTTACAGAATAAGATGTTGATGGTGATGATGATCCAATGTTATTTGTATGAAATATTTGTTAACCCATTAAGAATCATAGATATTTTAAATTATTTTAAAATAGGAATGGAAAAGAAGCATTCTTGGAAAATAGTTATTCATTCACAATTATTTTTATAAAATATAATATTATTATTTCTCTTTTATCGACAATTGCAAAATGTTCTGCATTACAGTCATGTCGACATGTTTCAGTTAGTATTTTTTGCAGACACATGTGAACTCTACAATAGTAAAGGATATAGTACAGAGGCGACTGCCACAGAGACCGAACATCTAATAAAAAAAATAGAAAAGTTAATAATATAATATATAATTAAAAAGGGCAGTTTCGATATTCTACTTCTAGCAACATTATGTTTCGTATGACCGCAGCGCCGCGACTAACGGACTTCAGTGGTGGCGCGGACTCTACTATTATACTTCACTTCACTTTTAAAAAAAACTAAGGCTACATCGCTATAGATCGTGACGATTCTGCCAATGTCAGATTTAATCAGAAACATGTTAATTTGATTATAGCTCAATCCGGAAACAACTCTGTGCCATCATGTGAACTATGAAACAAAAGACAAAAACAATTTGTTATACTTTTGTACATGTCTTTGTTAAAGACTACAATAAAATTATAAATCTGCTAGCGACATCTAGGTAGGAATAACAGAACTATACTTAATTGAAAACTTCAGCTTGGCTAACAAATTTTGACTACCTTCACACACTCGTAAGAAAAATGTATGCTAGTAATGATTTTACTGCTTCTAGGCTTCAAGACTGGATACAAATGGGTGGATGTCCAGAAACTACCCCATCCGAAGCCGGCAGCAGCTGCGGCCACCGACCGAACAAGGATTTACAAGAGAGAGTCCCACTGCTGCCACCACATTGTTCTTCGTCCAACGGCTCTCTCGCTACCGGGAGTCTGAAGAAATTCAGTGTCGCCGGCTCTAGCTCTAAGGTTGACGATAATTTCTCGACGTGCAGTGAAGTTCCCCCTCTCGCGCCAAAAACCAAAAAATATAGCTCGGGTTCACTAATAGACACAGATAAAATAGGAACCAAGGAGACGGTGGTGAGGATACCAAACAAGCACTATGGAAATGAGATATAGACAAATTTACAACGTTTAAGTTTTTTTATTAGGTTTATTAGGGACGAATTTAAGGCGATACGATACCGATAAAATATTACTAATGCCTATACGGGAAGAAGAAAAAATAATGCGATTTCGGAAATGAGATTTATATACACTAAAATTATGTTAATTCCCAATTACTAAGTTTGGACAGGCTTCACTGTTAGACGTACGGTAACAATTTTGATACTCTGGCGGGATCAGCTGTCTATCATACTTTAATAGCGATAGCGGATGGCTATCGTGTCCTCCACTGAATTTAGCAGGATTTTGTGTTCTAGGCGTTGGCATTCGCGGTGTCTCTGATTAGTTAAATACAGAAAGGAGCGGTAATGGTGTAAATTACAATTTATCGATATATCTGCTATAATCGGTATCGTGTCCATCCCTACTTTTATATCGATGGCGTCGACTTGTAATTGTATCTACGTTTTATATTTACGGTAAGTACTTAATAAGATATTATTAGACTCTTTACTCCGCCTTAGTTAAAAGACAATTATTTATTTAGATTTTAATTTGATTTAGGTTTTTTATATAGTCCACTGTATTGCCCCACTTGCTCAAATCCACAATATGCGTCCGATTTATTTGATGATAAAAGTGCTAAAGCAGAGTACAAAAAGAAACACTAATGTAAGTATTATAAAAAATTGACAAAAGTTCATATAATATTTTGTGAAACACTAGGTTGCACATTCAAAAATAATTTAAAATACATTACATAGAACCAAGGTGTATCAAATTTTAGCAATAATATTGTGACAAATTTATGCTCTGTTTAAATGTGTCGCTATAAAACCGTTACAAACTTTAGTACTTGAAGAAATGAATGTATTTTGTTTTGATTCGTAGATTGTTTTTTCGACGGAATTTATTTCAATATTAAATGCTTCTGTAATAATTTCCAAAAAAAACTAAATATAGTGCTGAAGTTGACTTTGATATAACAATATTGTCTTTTTATATACTTATATTGTCTAAGAACTTGTTTTATTTGGAAGACATTTATTTTGGAAACAGAATTTAGGTAGTTGCCATCTCAATACCTAGTATTAGTAGTGTGAGCTGTATGAATTTGATGTTCTTATAAAGTGAATTGTGTCTGTTGTTGCCCAAATAGATGTTATTATGTGTTGCCAGCTATAAAAAAGGATAAGGTTACTCATTAGTGACATTACAATGAAAGTACATTTATTTCTTAACTTTTATATTATGACGCTGTCACACTGCCGGCAACACATACTATGTCAGTGTTGACTGATCATTGCTTAATGAAATAATGTGTAAGAATTATTATACACAAAAGGTTTTTTAATTAACTTTTATTGTATAAATAAATTAGAGGTGGGTTTCATGAAACCCACAGCTACAATGAAGCTACTCAAATACTGTTTTGTCACCTTTTTTATAAACACTAAATGTCTAAGCACTTTTCACTTTCTAAATGCTATACGGCAAATTTACCACAAGTATTTATAAGTTTAATACCATTTTGATAGTCCTGTCTATGCCACGTTGGGGCTATTTATATTATTGTAAGTAATTGTGATTTGTTCATGTTAATTTATTATTCCAATAATTATATTGTTTAATCTGTCAGTCTTGCCACATTAAGCTAAGACCTAAGTAGAATAAGTTTATCCTTTTTTGTAGAAATATAGTTGACAAGGGTAGTTGTGCATTTAAAAATTCCATCAACCAATTTTGATGAAAGCAAATGTTCAACGTAAAAAGTTTATTTTTGTGACATTTTGCAATTACCCCAATCGACTATATGCATACATCTTTTTGAGAATTAACTGTACATTTTTTCTGTACTCGCCAAAGACTTTTTTGTATGTGATACATTTAACCTTATTACTTAGAAGTAATCTGTTTTTTTTTTACATTAAATTATTTAATTTGAAAAATAAATTATAATAAAACAACAGAGTTTTAAATTAATTCTTATTTATAATGTACAATTTAAATAATATTAGGTAATTTGGTTAACTAAAGGAGAACAATTCAGAAAAGAATGAATTGTGATTTTAAAGTTTCAACTTTTTTCAAATAGCTTATATACATAATCTATAAAACGAAACTCCGTCACAACAAAGACACTAATATATTTGTGTCTCATTCTCTCCTACGTCACTTTACAGAAGTTCTACATTTACGGTGCAGGAATAATTGTGAAGGGGGCGGTTTGAATATTTCCCCTACGCTCTCGATGCTCTCTGAAGATTTCTTCTTTATAATGTACTCGCCGTGGACTTGCATGTGGACCTTAAGGTTGTGTTGGCCCCCGAACGCCTTTTGACAAATCTTACAAACATATGGTTTCTCACCTAGGACAAAAGAAATTAAGATTTTTTACTTTAGTGCGATATGCATTGTCTTATTTACGGGACAAACTAACAATCGCTAGAGCGACACAGCAGACACCGAGTCTGTTTCTCTGCATCAAAATTGTTTAATTCTTTCTTTTATTGTGTTTGCCCTCCTTCCTTCGGGCTATGAGCTGTTGGAAACTCACGCACCGCACGTAACGCAGCACATATTATGTCAGTTCACGCCGAAACTGTGTAAGCGAGAGGTAAATCGGTAGTAAAGTGCAGCACGGCACTACCTACTACAGGTGCGTACCGGTGTGCGTCCGTCGGTGGCGGATGAGCGCGCTCAGCTCGTAGAAGCTGGCGGCGCAGGTCTCGCAGCGGCGCGTGCGGCGGCCCGCGTGCTTGTCGAGGTGCGTGCGCAGTGCGGCGGCGCTTTTGTAGGCGGCGGGGCAACGCGGGCACGGGTGCTTGCGCTCCGCCGTGTGCATCTCCAGGTGACGGTTCAACTGGAACATGTATAAACTTATATTTTTTTTATAGTTTAAGGAGGTTATACAGATGCTTTGTCCTACTAGCTCCTCCGCTCTCCATGGGCTACAGGCTACTTACACATCGCACGAAACGCGACAGAACAGACCAAATAATCCTATATCACAAATCACAAAATAATATAGGTATAATAGTACCATAGAAATAAGTTACACCGATGTACCTGCGCAGAATACATTTTTTCTGAAAGGCGTGAAAATATTTTGAAACCAGGCAATATTTTTGCATGAGAAATTCTTCGTTCGCCATTGGTCAAACGAGAGCTGGCTGTATTGGCATTCGTCAGTTACTTAGCCAAACGTCAGCTGTCATAGGCTGTCATTAATACACACGTCAAAAGTCATGCAGCACACAATATATCGTGAACGAGATAGCATCAGCTCACGTCTTATATTTTAAGCCTTATGAGTTGATGAATAACGTTTTTATTAAATTGGTGTTATAAATCGGATTAGATTGGCCTATGTTGCGCTCTTCTGCGCCAACGACGAAAGCCGATGTAACTTATTTTCGTGGTCGAATTATACTAATTTTTGCTTAAACAAGAGCAAGCGCATGATTGAGGAAGGAGTGGCGTATGTGAGTGCCTTTTGAGCGTGCGTGCGTATATGTGCGTAAGCGTGCGTGTACATGCGTGCGTAAGCGTGGCCTTGCGCGTACATTTGTGCGTAAGAGTGCGCGTATATGTGTGCGTAAGCGTGCGCGCGTGCGTATATATGTGCGTAAGCGTGCGCGAGTTAAATTACTAATAGTAATAGTAATATAGTAATAGTTTTATTTCTCAAAAATAGGATTAAAATCACTTTTTTGACGTCAACAAAATACTACGAAAAATAACAATAATGGCGTTCTGGAGAGATAAATCGAGTTAGTTACATACAATGTTCACATTATTTAGTCCCATGCATTCTTATCAACAAGATATTCTTTGACAGTATAATATGATTTTTTAGCAAGTTTTTGTTTAATACATTTTTTGAACTTTAGAGGATTTAGTTTACAAATCTCTGCAGGGATTTTGTTATAAAAACGTA
>LUGF01048933.1:11176-39411 GCA_001625245.1 Calycopis cecrops | reverse complement strand
TGGCATTTTTGTCTTCACAATTTTGCAAGCTTGAGAGTTTTCATTTTAAAATAGTATATTGTATGTTTATATATAAATATGTATAAACATATTTTAAAATCACTAAGCCTGTCGCCTGTCGAAGGTCTGAGGGGGCGGGCATAATGATATGGAGAACGGGAATTGGTTGAATAAAGGGTAAATCTAACAACAAATGAAAGCACTCTTACATTACGAACCTTGAGCCTCTTACATTAGAGCTATAGGGAGGGGCAGCTGCCCCCCTCCCTGCTCCTACCTGGTGACGCCCTTGTCTCTGAGTAATAATAATGTAAATAATATTTCTGAAATACCAAATTATGTTAATACATAATTTGGTATTTATGAATTCTGCCTTTATCAGGATGCTGTAGGTCATAGCTCTTTGAATGACAAAGAGGCTAACAAGAGCTGACTGGCTGCTGCATGGTGGTCACATTTAGATTGAGATTTTGGTTTATATTTTTTTAGGTACAGATCAATACCACCCATGAACAATTTGATATTAACAGCAGGGATATCACCATACATAGGATTTCATTATGCCTTAGAAGGTGGTACCACACCACCGCTGCAAGACGTAGCTAGGGCAGTTGCTAACAAAATAAAATCAGCATTACCGTAAGTACACTACTCAACATTCATTTATATGTTTTTATAGTGAATTTTTTAAAAAAGCCCAAATTATAAGGAATTTGTTTTCTAGGAAATTCAGTGGTATTGTCATGACTTCCAACACCCATAAAGATCCACTTTACCTTTCCCCACCCCTGCCCACAATGAACCATCCAAACTCACAAACACAAGTTATATTTATATTTTCTTTGTCTCGGGGGGGCAAACAATCAGGTGGTAATTCTTTCTGGCAATAGACAATTTCTAAAGTATAAGTCTTGCAAGATACTGGCCTTTGAAATCATTCATATATTATATTAGGAATGATTCGTTATTCAGTAGCCACAAATGTAGCCACAAATGCATAACTGAAGTTACTATTCTTTTTTAGGGTTCCGTATCTCAAAGAGAAAAAACGGAACCCTTGTAGGATCGCTTTGTTGTCCATCTGTCTGTACGTCTGTCAAGACCTTATTTTCTAAAACGCGTAAAGGGATTAAGCTGAAATTTTTGTCAAATACGGAGCTCAGTTACGTCTTGATGTCTTGAAAAAATTACAATTCTAAGTTAACGCAATAAAAGGTTATAGCCATTTATGCACAAATTTTGTATGAAAACGCACTTTTTCGAAAAATTATAGGGTACTTCCCGTTGAGCTAGAATTCTGAAATTTGGCAAGAAGTAAGACCTTACAGTATACATATAGGAATAAATCTAAAAATTACCAATTTTTCAAAATTATATCACTGGAAAAATCATTACCAACTTATGCATGTAGTTCGTTTCATACTAAATGTTGTATACATTTAGTATGAAACGAACTCTAGTTTGTTTTGTTTTTTTTAGTATGAATACTAAATGTATACAAGCACCCGCATATATAAGTTTGTCAACTTGTCGCAGGGAAGTGTAATTTTCTCAACGTCTATTATTTTTGCTCATACCTCCCGTTCCTACGGAACCCTCGGTGTGCGAGTCCGACTCGCACTTGGCCTGTTTTTTTATTAGTATAAGCGGGCAAACGATCATCATAACTATTTTCTTGACTGTCGACGCCCATGGACATCCGCATAGAGGTACAAAACGCGACAGCACAGCTGTCACTTTACACCGGTTTCCTGTAAGCGAGAGGTACCTCTCCGGTTGTGCCAGTCTAATTCGACTACCTCTTACCAAAGTGTTCCACTTACAGTGGCTGGTTGGGTGGGTCAACTGAGACTGGCCCAGCAAACACTGAACCATCAATACGTGCTGAACAACTGTCGATGAGGAACGGTATATACGACCCCCAGCGGCAGGGCTCCACGGTGGTGATCTCCCCGGACCGGCGCCTGGCCGCCTTCACAGACAACCTGGGCAGAGTCGCGGTGCTCGATATAACTAAAGGGCACTTGGTTCGGTTGTTCAAAGGGTGCAGGGACGCTCAGTGTGCGTTTGTACAGGTATGTACTAACTTATAATAATTGATATTGGAAGCATTGAACATTGCGCTACCTCTTACTAAAAATTTTGATAGACCTACAGTAAAAGCTACTTATTCGCACTTCCTTCATTAGCGTTTTCACTATTTGCAGATAGAAAATGCGAATCAATTCCTATATTCGCGGCCTAAGATTAATTAATTCGCGGATCAAATTGGTACACCGGTAAATCGATAGATAGATAGATGAGCTTTATTCAATGCAAATAATACATATACATATAAGTGACTGTACCTCGTATGCCGAACCTCAACCATTTTGGCGCAGCCTAAAGGCTCACTATGCTTCTATTATTATGCTTTATCGTCTAGTCTCCAAATTATTGTGTCTTTTGTGTTGTGCTCAAATAAATGTTTTTTCTTTCTTTCTTTCTTTCTTACCTATGTATATTTAGGTCAGCCACGATCGTTTATTAATTGAGTACTGTGGATGGTATATGTAGGTGATCTTTTTAGTGTATGAAACCAAGTCTTTAGTAACCGGTAGTACCATGCTTAATGCACAGAGTTTTACTTACTCATGTGCTTAATGCACTTATAATCGTAATATGTATAAATTGCGTGTCATGTTGTAGGTATGTCCGCCTTGAACTCTTAAACTACTGAACTGATTTTATTCAAATATTGCTCAGTTTGTAACTTTATCCAACTTAAAATATGTGGTTTATTTTATACTAGCTGGGCCCGCGGTTTCACCCGCGTAAATTTCGATCCCGAGGAAAATAGAAAATCATAACATGGCATCCCATAGGATAATTTTTTCGGGATTAGAACTATCCTATGTGTTAATTCAAGTTACCCTCTATGTGTGTGCCAAATTTCATGAAAATCGGTTCAGCAGTTTTTGCGAGAAGAAGTAACAAACAAATAAACATACAAACTGTCTCATTTATAATATTAGTAGGATAGTAATGTAAAATTCTCGTGTCACAATGTTAGCTACCATACTCATCCGATACGGCTCGACCGATTCTCATGAAATTTTATATGCATATCGTGTAGGTCCGTAAATCGGCCAACATCTATTTTTCATCTCGATATTTCCACGGGATCGAAACTTACACGGGTGAAACCGCGGAGCGCAGCTAGTTTTTATATACTTAGATTATTTAAAGGTTCTTCATATCTTGTACTCGAATATCTCTACCAAACAATATCCAATTATGTAAACCATATATTTCTGTTTCAGAATTTCGACGTAGAAAACAAGAAACCGCACCTGTCGACTATAAAAGAATTACGCAGGGCTATATTTTTAATCATTTATAATCCTAAAAAGGGTTTGATCGATATACGGTTAATGCAGCGAGGCAGTCGGGTCGCTGTCTTCACCGCGTCCAAGAACGGGAAATTACTATATAATACTTGTGGACTGGTCGGCGCCGAGAAAAATTTCACCCACAAGAAACTCAATCTACCCGAGTTCCAATGCGTCTTCATCGACCCAGACGGGAAACTTAAGAAGTTCAATATCCCCTTCTATCATTCTTTGGACGGCGAACATCTAGAAAGATCCAAAGACTTGCACGTTTTGAGGGCAATACGTGAAATAGTCAAGAAAACTTCTAATAACTCGGACGACAGCGCTGATATCTATGAGAATGCTACGAAATTGAAGACTTTGGACACAAAAAAACACTGCATTGAAATATTATTGAAGAATTGCACCTCGGTTGATATTATAGTCGCATGCTTGGATTTGTTTTGGAATAGTTTGAAAGATAGGACTCTAAATCAACACGAAGAGAAAGTAAAAAACTATTTTGGCAACTTGGCTTTGATAACAAATTTTTATTGTCTCTTAAACAACGAACCGATAGAAGGTATGCGGGACTTGATAGCTAGCGTCTGCGAGACATTCCATATAGAAAGAACGGAGACTGAAGAAAAGGAGGATGTTGAATTCCAACTCTTAGAAGACGACACTTGCATTTTGGAAAGACTATTGATATTAGCACAAGAGAAAGATTACAAACAGCAACAAGCCAGAGTCAAATTTGCTGACAATAACACCAGTTCATTCAAGGAATTCACCGCTTGCTTCAACTTACAAGCTAATTCCGGTTTCATCGCTCTAAAATCTGACCTAAACGCTGAAAAATCTAACTCGTTATCCGTCGACATCTTTAAATCTTTGATTAAACTAGATGACCTAACTCTACTCACAAATATCGTCAAAGACAGCAACGTTGATCCGAAGGAAATTGTCAAGCTAATTATTATGCATTTAATGAATATGACGTTAGAGGATATCAATATTGAGCTAATAGAAAAGATAATCGCCATATTATATTACATATGCGCGTCCTCGAAGGAGGCGATGGATATTAAATATAACGAAATATCGCCTTGGTGGGAGGGTTTGCGAAACATGTTGATAGAGTTACAGTGCCCTTTGCGGACCATGATCGTCGCCATGGCGTGTAAGGCGGTGGCGAAATGTTTCGAGACGAAAACACCCGAGAAAGAAGACGCTTGGGAGTCGGTGACGAAAGAGAACGCCAGTTGGGGCCTTTTGATCGGTAAATTGGAGGACATATCAATATTAAGTATCATTTTACTCTGCAAAGAAAATTTCCATGGAAAACCTCTGCCAAAGTTACAATTCAATGATATCAATATAAATCTGAAGTACATCTATACGAGAGGGCAGGGATCTGTGACAGAGTTGATAGCGAAATGGCTCTGTGGAATGGGAGTGCCACCAGAAGCAGTTGTGGTGAACGAGCAAATGGAGACTTATGGGGATCCAGAAGAGGAAACAGATGCAGAGGACAGGGGCGAATATCTGTTCATAGAGAACTATAGATACCTCGTAGACGAGAACTCCCAAACATTCAAATGGCTGTCCCTACTCCGTCGCCAGTTCCCTCTGAGCACGAAGGCGGATTATACAATCGCGAACATGTGCTGGGAGTACGCCGTGGAGTGGCAGAAGTGTATGAGCAAAACGGAAATGCTGGAGACTGTATTGCACTGCCTCGACAACGTTTCCGATCCGCACATAAAGGTCGGACTGTTCTCTATAATTTGGTCCACATATATAAAGCAAACTTTCGGCGCCAGCTGTCGGTTGGTCAACAAAGTCGGGAAGTTGCCGAAGGATCATTTGTGTCTCCAGGACTTGGGCTTCACCAGCGAATGCCTTGTGAGTCTTTTGAAAATCATGACCGAGTATCTAAACAAGTTTCTCCAAAGTCTCCAATCGTGCGATCAGGAAAAGCGGAGTATTCGCTTCGAGAACATTTGGGACGAGTGTCTGCCGTCGTTGGTGGAGGTTGCCCAAAATACGAAAAACGTGAACGTGGATGTTCTGAGTGTGAACTATCAGATCTCCTGCACGATTTATTATCAGTGTCACTTTAACTTGAAGGTTACGAAGCCTCTGGATAGTTTGTACGACGTTGAGTACGAGTATATAATCGAGGCTCTCACTGGCGCCGGTGGTAGAGACGTGAGTATGGGGTGTTCGGATAAGATCCGTAGTCCGCGCATGAAGTTCCTGACGAAAGTGATCCGCACCGCCATAGACACGGTGAGCTGCGAGGAGGGCGCCACTGCCGTGTACAACAGTGGCGAGTGTCTTCAGTGGGTGGACCGCGTCTGCTCGCTCGCCGAACTCTGGGATATCGATATTAACTTCGTACGACGACAGAACGTAAGTTGAAAACAATAATAATTTTATTATCTATGGTCTGTTTTTTAATTTGAGAGACTAAATTAACAGGTATAAATGTCAAATTTACAAATAATAATACCAGCGTTTTTGTGAAGTGCTGACCTATTATACCGATTTGTTGAAACGGAATAAACATTTTCTTGTACTGCAACCATAAATTTACAACTATAAATTTTGTAAGTAATCTCGCTGCACGTCATTTTTTATCGATATGTCGCAGGAAATAGACGTTTACGGCTATTTTCGAGTATTAAAAATAAAAGCTTATTGAACCTAATCTTTAATTAATAATAAATAGTAATATTTGAGATAAATACGTATCAGAAATAAAATCAAAAAATTGTATAAGTTCCTTGATCACTAAAAGTAGCCCATTAAAAGTATGAAACCTTTTTGGAGTTACAAGTAAATACTTAATAAAATATGTGAGTTTTTAATTTATACACCTATATACCATAATGATATTGTATTAATTCACTTAATAGAGCACCTAGAACCCATTCGATACCTTTCCGTGTACGTAAGTTATAAAAACGATAATTGTTTTTCCAATAGTAGCACTAATTATGAATCACAAAAAACTAGCAACATTGCTCCTGTCAATTTTGTTTCTAAAATTAAACAATGGACTATAGGTACTAGGGAAAACATATAACGCCATACAAATGTACCTACACAATTAATTTCTATAAATTATTAATGAATTACTATTATTATATTTTTTTTCTGACAATTGAGTAGATTAATAGAGCCAATGTGATTGTTTAATTTATAATATAATGTGCCAAGAAATAAAAAAAATGTGACGTACAGGTTATCGGGTTATACCACATGTGCTACGATGAACTGGCAGAGAGCATGATAGGTCTGATATCGGACCCCGAGGCGCTGCTGCCGCCACTGCTGGCCATCACAATTCAGAGGCTCAAGCGCAACCTCGAGGACTGCAAGAATCAAGCTGAGTGGATCGTCTCCGTGCCGCCGCAGCTATACAAGCGCCTACAGAATACGGTACTATCATCCTGTAAAATTAAATCGATAAGCAGCGTTGATGACGTGACACTGGCAGGCGTGTATTACTCGTCATCGATTGGCGTCTTGGGGCATTTGAGGGGTATTAGTGAGGCTTGGTTACTACGTAAAATTACCGGTAGTTTTTTAAAATAGGGGGGGCTGGGTGGTGGCTGGGCAAATAGGGGGGCATTTCATTACTATCGATATTCACATACAGATGCCGTTGCCCTCCTTCCTCAAAAATATGACGAGCAAAATACTGTGAAACAATTATTGGGTCTCATTTATGTAGATATACAAGGTTGATACAAGCAAGAGGCATTAAATTAAACCACATATTTAGTGTATCATTTCCAGGCCGCACCACAAAAATCAGATTAATCGGAGCAATAGTTTAGTCACAGAAATTTTTTTAAGTTTTTACTCACTTCATACACGCTGTATCGCAGCTAATCGCCGACTATGGCCGGCCGTAGTCATTCACCCCGTGCTCGCTGTAGCCGCCCGGTACAAGGAGTGTTAACATTTTTTCGCTATTTAACTTGTTTGAAAAAAGTATTTTCGTATACTTGTCGTAAACTTTTTTTAATAGTTTCGGATTAACTGTAGGCACTTATAGTATATGTGATTTCATTTAATGCCTCTCGCTCTTATCAACCATGTATATTGATTAATACACAAATTCATTACCGTAGTTACAATGACATAACATTTCGATACTTATTTTTTAAATAAATACAAAAAAGTTTCACTTAAATCGAATTTGAATGACAACTAATTAAATATTGGCCCGTGTATGATTTTCGTAAAGCTCTTGCCAGCTTACCCCCTATGTCAAGCTTGCGTATAGAAGTTTTTATTCCAAAATAGTATGTATGTATTTTTTCAAGGCCATGGACAACTCGATACCTGCGCACCCATCGCTGTCGACCACGGCACTAGTGCTGCGTAAGTTGTTGGCGCAACTGGCGAAGAGACCACCCGAAGCGGCTCTCGCACAAGACATCAAGTTAACTGAGATGATCGTGGAGAACTGCGAAATGTTATCACGAAGACAATTGTAAACAGCGACACATACTATTCTAGACTCATACCCCCTTAATAAACATAGAATAACTTTATTCAAATATAACCTAGTAATAAACTGACATCAGTCAAATCCCATATTAAAAAACATATAAAAAGTATGGAATTTGGCAGATGTCAGTTTATTACTAGGTTAATACTTGAATTAAGTTATTCCATGTTTATTAATAAGGGGATTTATATCCAACTTTTGGTTGAGGATGTCCTAGAGAATCAGGGAAAGAACCATCTCATTAGATTGGCCCACAGTGGCTTTGCAAATTTTAAATGTCAAGATTCTTAACAACAAATAATACCAGTGGAAAAATGCGATAGCTTTCTTAACATAAGGTGTTGGGAACCAAATTGTGTCAGGGAATTTGTTCACTATTGCCAAGCTAATTAATCACCTCCAGGCTCCAATTCTAATTTAGATTTATATTTGTCCACCGTACCATTCTAAATCTTATTTATCGTATATGTCGATAGATCTTTATAAACATAATATTAATTATTAATTAGACCTAATTATTCTAAAGATATTAAATGATCGAATAAAACATTGTATGCACAATAATTTTATATAAAGTATTTAGTTCTCCGACTTTGCTCAGAAAAGATTTCTACTGGTATTCATTGTGCTGTGATTGTAAAGATACTACTAATATAGTTAGAATAATTTTAAGATAATATATTTTATTGTTATTATTGGCGAAGCCGTATTAAAATATTACAACTATGTTTTATTTCATTGTTACACCATCAACTCCTACTTTGCCCTTAAGAAGAAACCGTGTTAATGCGCTGTCGCCGGCGCTAGGTTCTGGTGGTGCTTGATTCAATGCGCATGGGGAATTTTCAATAATCATTGAAACCGCTGTCTTAGTAAGAGGCGTTCCAGAAATGTCAGCAACTGCCGTCTGCCACTTGGTATCCGTATGACAAAAATCCCATTGAATGCTATACATACAGGATTCTTTATCTTTATGAGCAAGCACCTTGCGTATATTTCATGCCTTGTTAGTTTGGGTCCATGATTAATTTTAAGACAAACTTATACGTCGGTTGAAAATCGCTTCTATCGTCGATTAAGTAGGTACATACATATTTTTATATTACTATGCATTTTTTTTGCTACAAAAAATGACTTGCAAATAATAATTAGGTACAAAAGAAAAACTGACAAGTTAAAAAAAAAAAAGGTTAAAAAGTTCTGGATCACATTTGGTGCTGGAAGCTCGTTGTATATTTTAAATAATCTAATCATAAAAATAAATATCTAGGGTACAAAACGTAGTTAATGCGTCAATAATTTATTTACATTCATTATTTATAAATTATAATACATCTATAAATCTTTAATTTCTGATTAAAATGGAATACCTGCTTATTATTTTGTTGTAGAAAAATAGAGAATTAAGTGGAATTCGGACTCAATGACTTTTGTCAATCGCCTATGGCGATAAATTAAAAAAACCTTCTGTTGTCTATTGAGTTGATTGCTGTCTTTTGGACTCTGAATTTGTTACTTATTTATTTTTGTTTACAATATTTTAAATGTAAAAATGGAACATGCTATTTTATTAACAGTTATTTATTATAAAACACTTGCGTGTGGTGTACAATAGTATGTGCATTAGAAATATATTAAATGGTACCTACGTAAAAATATTTTTATCAAATTTTTTTTAATAATAATATTCAATACTTTATGAAGATAATATTTCAGGCTATTGGTTTCTACTAACTTCTATATCTCACAATGGGGTGTTTTCAAAGTAAAAAAGAAATAACTAATCAACATGCTAATCTTTTTCGAGTTGTAAATATCGACGAAAACGGCGCAGACTTGTGCTCGGGTCAGCTCGAAATAACAGATTCTGAAATTATACTCTATCGAGAAGGCCGCGGTTCTGTCATATGGCCCCTTCATTGCTTGCGGAGGTTTGGATTTGATGGTGAATTATTTAGTTTCGAAGCAGGTAAATATCACATAATTAATGTATATACAGTTTATGTTCTTCATAGTCAAAACATTAAAGTTATGTGATATTTGCAGGTCGAAGGTGTGAAACAGGTGAAGGGATTTATGGATTTAAATGCCGAAGAGCTTCTCTTCTTTTTAGAATACTTCATCAACGAATTTATCAAAGAAATATTGATCGTGATACTCTGCCTAGATTATCACCGCCGGGGCGACAAGCCATACAAGCAAGCGTCATTCATAGATCTTCAGTAGACAATGGCCCACCCAATAACACAATGTCAAATGTAAATAACACTCCTCTCAATGTGGCTATTAATGCCCTTGGCCAGCAAGTGCTACAAGCCCCTCCCTCCCCCTCAAGTGCTGATATACTGGAAGTGATGCCTCTGTACCCTAGATCACAGCCCAGCAGTAGCCAGGTGACTAATATTTACCAAGTTAAAGATTTTAAGAGAGAACATAACAATAATCAGAGTGAAGCTGGATCGGGTGGCCATCATTCATACAGCAATGACCTAAATAGAGATTTGGCTATACTAAGACATGCTCTGAAACAAGAAGCGGCCATAAATACCATAAGAGATATAGAAGAAGAAACAAGATATTTACAAAACAGATGTTTAGATGTGTCTGCCACTTCTGTTGCTAAAAATACAATTAACAGTCCAATATCACCAACACTTAGTAACATCAGTGAGCAATATGCAAAATTAAATGTGGAGCATCCGGACGCCAGACTGTATGTGAATGTTGCTCGGAATGAATGTTCTTTTTATGATGGAAGACAAAATGACACTGTTCCTACCACACCTCTGACGCCAAAGCAAGTAGAATATTGTAATTTAACAATAGGCATAAAGCAAGAGCCAAACACCTATGCTAACCTAATGTTGGGAGAGTTATCGGAAAAAAGTAAGAGTTGCAAGCATCTCTACAATTTAAGTGACCGGAATCAAAAATTTTCAGAATCTGATACATTTACTTCAATATCACCTGTAGAAGAACTAGAGGTCAATTATGCTGTTCTAGATATAGACCCCAACAACGAAGTGTTGAAAGCCACAAAAGAAATAATGTCTCCTGATAGTCAGTCAATAACTTCAAAAAATGGCAGTGTAGGTTCAAATTCTTCTCGAGCCAGACATCTAGTTGTCACACACTCTCACAGCTTCTATGACATTGATCAGGTGCTTAGTTTGGCCAGTACATCACAAGCTGCTAACATTGGGTATACTTCAATTGACTTTGCAGCTACATCTGCGTTGTCATCTGTGGTTGCTAATGCGGAAATTTTTATTTGTGAAGATGGCAGAACACACAGGCACAACTCTTGCACCATTTCTATTGGTAGCCCTGGAAGTTCCGATAAAAGTAAAGGGAATAACTGAAAATGGTTTACAATTTAGATGAAAAAGTACAATGTGACAATTTTGTGAGAAGCATTTATTAATTTATTGTCAACAGGCTCAAACAATCTTTAATCCTTTTACAAAACTTTTCCAGTTCTAAATGCCAAAGGATGCTACAAAACCAAACTTGTGTAAACATTGTGAGGCTTATTAAAGATGTGCATATATGCAATATTTTAGATACTTTATTCATTAAGTTTAAACAATAAGTTCTACAAAGATTTAACTAAATGTAATTTCTATAACATTAAAAAAAAGTACAAAATAATGAGTTTTAGTAACAGTTTTGATGTAACAATAATATTACATAAAGTACAATATGCAATGTACATAATAGATTTTTTATTATTTCCAAAGATTTGTATCTAGAACTAGAAAATTATGCAGATTAAAGTCAGCATTGTATTGATCAATGTATTTTTAATGTATGCGATAATATTGCCAAAAGTTTTGAAAATTTTGTTAAGATAGATTTAACTTATAAACTGCGTGTACATATTCTTGTTAATAATATTTTTTTTATTAGTTAAAGTTAAATATACATATTTTTTTAATTCAGTGTGTAGTTGTTACTGGACTGTACCAGTATAATATATGTATAGATTATGCTTATTTGGGATTTATAATGTGTATTTATAACACTTCTACTTTTGGTAAAAAATCGATATAGGCCTAATTTATGTAGTGAAATTATAAATACTTATTTATATTATATATATGAAAAAAAGACTATATTATGTCAAATGTAAGATTTAGAATCTAATTTAATATACCAAAGATTTATTTATATATTGAGAACACTATGGCATATGACATAGCTTTAGTTATAACTTTTTAAGTGTGGTGAGATAGCTCATCGAATATCTTACATGGGAGTTACATTCTCTGTGGACATCCACAGGTCATAGGTCAAAAGAAATGTAGACAAATAAGAGAACTTTAATGTATTTGACGTTGCAAAGATATAAATGCCAAAAAAAATTTAAATGTTTAAAACTAAACTGTTATAGATGTAATTTTATAGGAACAATTGGTGTTAGTTGCATTCAGGTCGTGATATCACACAGCTATACATTACATGTTAGAATATGTGGTAGCTTGAATCGGAAGTAATATTAAGATGAAACATGAATTATGTTTTATTATATATTCTTTAAAAAAATAATCATAATGTAACGGAGATACTCTGCGTCCAAAAAAACTGTAAATAAAATAAAATAATTTTGTAAAATTCCTTTTTTTATTTAAAATATTTAGTAAGAGGTAGTGCCATGCTGCATGCAACCTATTGGACCAGCACCTACGGCCATCACGGAGTAAAGTGACAGATGTGCTGTCGCATTTCGTGCGGTATGTAAGTAGCCGGTGGCCCATGGAGGTGGGAGGAGCAAGTAGGGCAACGCATCTGTATAACGTCTATGCGGATGTCTACGGGCATCAGTAGACATGAAAATGCCTCCGAATTCTCGTTAGCACCCTCATAGTAAAAAAACAATTGTGTTTATACTACAATATAGCTGTTGGTAGATTTCTGCAGGGCCTTTTTTGTGGAGGTATGCAGTGCCTATGGCCTTAAGCAGACATACTTCAAGTGTGTTCCGCGGAACCCTAGGGTTCCGCAATGTGGTGGCAAGCACTTTTTGGTGGTTTCGCAAAATATTAGTAACAATGACAAAAAATACACTAGTCCATCCATCCAACATTCAGATATTTGATATTGTCCCGATTCAGATATTTTTATGCATTCTATTAGGATTAAATACCTACGTAAATAAATAATGCACACAACTTTTTCTTTTACCATTGTTGTTGTTTGTGTTACGCCATTAAAAAATTTTGAGAACGCTGGGCCTAAAGGAAAGGTAAGAGGCTAGCTTAGGAACCAAAACGGATAAGTTTCCACAGTCACATGCTCCCAAATGAGAAGTGACTCAAATACTGGTTGCATGGGTTATCACTTAGCAGATTTAAGATCAAGGGCGGCCCTAGCCCATGTAGTACCCCACGTGTTTAGCGCCCGATCCTAGCGGAGGCTTAGGGGGGAGCAGCCCCGGGTCCCGTAAAGTGTAAGGGTCAATTCACACCAAAAGCGCGGCGAAGGGCAGCGAATCGGAGCGCAGTTTATGTCTCATATGAATTTCAACTTTATTTTCATTACTATAGTATTTAATTTATTTTTTTATTTTATAGTACTTATTATCGAGCTCTCGCGACTTCTGGAGCATTCCAGCTACTTCTCGCGCATTCCAGCGACAATGCGGGAATCCGCGCGTTTTGTTCGAGTTTCTCATGCGATAATAAGTATTATGGTAAATATTATAAACTTGAAATTCATGTGACACATAAACTGCGCTCCGCTTCGCTGCCCTTCGCCGCACTTTTGGTGTGAATTGACCCTAAGGGCCTTTATATCATTTATGTACCCATAAAAAGGGGCCTCTTCTCAACTTCAAGCTTAATCCGACGCTGCTTACGTTACCCACCGGACGGATCTCCCGTACACAGTATTTTACTTACATTTGTTACCCTCTTACCGGATATCAATTTTACACTCCAATAGGTTCGACCGCACTCTCAAGCTGTGTCGACAGGACCGGTTTGTAATTAGATCCTCTTCCACAACTTGATTAAAAACAAAAAACATCGGTTGTCTGTAAAGTCGATTTACTGACGATAGTTGAACGTGACAACGTCTTAAGAAAATACTGATGGAATGGTAGCATTTTTCAAAAGAAAATTTTAATTTCATTTGTTTAATAGATTTGTATGTATATAGAGAAAGAGGTAATTGGAAATGGTATGTTAGATTGCAAGTTATTTGTATAGCAGATATATAGTTCGTCTAATGCATAACAGATGGCGTTATCACGTATCCTACATCGCGCTATAGCTTGCACAAATCTATTTGGTTAGGGTGTTCATACAAATACCTTACCGTGGTTTCATTAGATGTGACCAAGGGCCATAGGATCTAAAGTTTGACCGTGGGAACATGTAACTGGTCCAATTTAAATTTTTGTTTATTTTGCAAATAATCCTATAACATACAAAATACAATGAAACAGCAATGTGCTTACGGAACGTAAATATTGTTCGGTCAATCATTCATTCAAAACAGGACATGTACAATGTACATTTGACAACTAGGTAACGCCGCATGTTGTCAAGTTTTTTGGAACAGCCTGCTCTATCGATTTATAAGACGTTATCACGTCAAAAAGATAAAAATATCCATACCATCCAAAATAGTATATGATATATGATGTTTTTTTCTCACATAGGTAGGTACTTTAGAATGACCTGATTTAGAACTGGTGAAAAAAAGGTACTTGCTATGCAATTGTATAAGTGTCATTTAATAGACTCTATCGCGAAGGAGAGGTACAAATGGCGCAATGTAGTGTCGGAGGCCAAAATCCACTTCGGGTCAATGCGCCGGCGAAAGTAAGTAAGTATACTAATACCTAATAGACCAAAGTTTGTGAGTACATGTAGGTAGGTAGTTGTTCTATAGTGTAAAATCTGAAGATATTTGGTTTAGTTATGACACATATTATAGGCTGAACTGTAACAACTCAATAAAAACTCAACCAAAAATGAAAGTTTAAAGCCGAATGTACCGAATGTGTATATTCGCCTGCTAAGGCAGGCTAAAGCTGAAGTCTAACTGTTAGTTTGAATGAATAGATCAATTTGGAGATTGTTTTTGTTTGGAAGCTGTCGTCGTTGATATGATTCTTAGCTATGATTGCTGGATATAACAGAAGCTGTCTCCAGAAGTTTTAGGTTCTTGGCACCTGTGTCAGGGTCTCAGTAAATGTTCAAGATAATCATACCAAGTTTTGGTTGGATGTTTAGTTTAAGTAGCATTTTCTAAATGACTCCATAATAATGACAGCTGGTGCCCGCGACTTCGTTTGCTTAGAGTAGTAATATTTTAATCAAAGAGATATTTTGTTATTGTTTGCTTGCAGTGTGTTGAAATTCCGATTTCCCGTAAGAATGAGCGATTTGACCGCATTAATACCTAAGTGTTTTTGATGTTGACCTGGCTTAGTATCTATAGGTACACCACAAAACTTTCATTCGAATCCGTCCAGTAGTTTCGGAGATTATCGGAAACGGACGAACAGACAAAAAAAAATTAAAAATATTGAAAGTGTTCTACTACTTTAACATCGCCCCAATTACTTTTTCGTAAATATATTTAATGTACAGACACACGAATTTTTCTGTTTTATTATATGTTTAGATAGTCCGATGATTGCATTTACTTGTGGACACATCTCAACAGGTTTTTTTTTATAGTATAGGGAGGCAAACGAGTAGTCGAGCCTTTTGATGACTACCGACGCCCATAACATCCGCAGAGGTTATGCAGGTGTGTTGCCTTTGCCCTCCCCCCTCGAACATGCGTGGACGGTGGACCCCGCACTACACTTCAGGGCGGTATCGAGTTAGCGAGAGGTCCAGAGGCTCCTCGGTCATCCGCCCAGTCGGCTGCAGTACTATCTATATACATACTGATGTTCAAAACTCGACATTTTGGTAGGGCATTTTCTAACAGCCTTTTAATAAAATAAAATAAAAAAATAAAATATATTTTATTTCAGATTCTTCATCCATATTATGTTAGTAACAATACGCTTACGAACTATGTTAGTAATATTAATGAGGGCATGAGATGATGATGATGATGGAAAGATCTCGATACACATAAGAGATTATAATTCAAAATATTGTCAATTTACCTACTTTAGTTTTAGTAGCATTTTCTAGATCACTTCGCGTTTTTCCACGACGACACTTTGGTATAGCTATCGGGCTACCTCGACAAGAATGCCGTTTACTTGGGGAGAGTTTGATCAAAAAACTAGACCTAAACGTCTAAAGGTACTTTGAAATTTTCAGGTCGTCAGCTGTGCCCCGCTCTTTACTCCCATAAGCGTTGAGTAAGTGAAATTTCGGTCCATGAAAAATGAGTGGTCGAAAATTTTTGATGATTACCAGCGCGCAAAGGTCCGCACATAGGTCACGCAGTTGGATTGTGCTCCTTCCCCCTTTCCCCTCCATAGGTCAGGCTCCAGGAAACTCGGACAATGCTTTGCTGTCACTTCGCGGCAGAACTATTTATTTCATTCTTTTTTACTGTGTTTTTTACTCTCAATAATATATAAATACTTAGGTAAAATAAAGGACATCACAGATAAACGACGATTTTAATAAAATAAATAATTTATATTGGCAACATCTATCACATTAGAGTACTTAGTAATTATTAACAACCAAAAGAGTTGTGAACGCCGAGAAGACGAGTAGGAAATATGACGCGAGCTCCGCAGCGCCCCCACCTACAAAGTAAACAAAATAATTATATAAAAATACATAAGCGAAATTTGGTCTAGACTTTAGTATCTGTATGTAGGTAAATAAATTAATAACAATTAAATTAAATAAATAAATAGTTTTAATTTAATTTTAATAAAAATCATTTAATTTAATTAATTACTAACTAAGAGTATTATCAGTGCTAAATAGTACCTAATTATTACTGATAAATAAATTCAATAGCTTTTAAATTATACTACATATTTTATTTAAAGTATAATTATATTAAAGGTGCATGAATATGGCAAATATGCACATTCTTACGTAAAACGATATACTCGTGACTTTGATTCTTTATTTGGCCATAGGTAAGCTTATGACCTAATAAAGATGTTATGTTTAGATAGTAAGGATTTACAAAATCAAAATGAATGATAAATTCTGAACGTGACTCCTAATCTGAAAATATAGAGTACCTACCTACGTATAAGTACATATATTTTTATTTAACCTAAACATGAGACTAAGACAATAATCTTTAATATAATATGTGTACTGTGGACTGTAGTATCAGGTATAACCAGTAGGTGACTATACCTTTCATGCGAGAAATCCGTATTTGACGGTAGCTACAAGTGTAACGATTTTCGTGCGCGTCACACAAGATGGCGTTTGAAAGGTAGCTTCATGCTATTCGCGATTCCATGCAGTTCTACGGATGCCTATGATGCCATGCAAAATTAGATGAGCCCATCACTATTCATAAATCCATGCAACATGTGATGCATCGTCTTTAATTTAATAAATAAATATTTTTAAACATTTTGATACAAAGGTACTTTTTTAATCGCGGACTCTAAACGTGTCAACGTACTTATTTAATTTTTGTTAGATTCTTTAATTAATTAATATTGAAAATGTGAACAAACTAACTGCGCCTCGCGGTTTCACCCGCGTAAATTTCGATCCCGTGAAAAAAAAATATATCCCATGGCATCCCATAGGAACATCTTGTGTGTTAATCCAAATTACCTTCTATGTGTGTGTCAAATTTCATAAAAATCGTTTCAGCAGTTTTAGCGTGAAGGAGAAACAAACAAACAAACACAAAGGAACATACATACAACTTTCACATTTATATTAGTAGGATGTGTCAAATTTTGTAAACGATTGTCTGGGATAAATTCAATATCTGATTATATACAAATGTAATAAGTACAACCAATGAACTCAATCTTTGAGATGAAACATGGCAGATGATAGATAACAAATGAACAGATAAATAGCTTTTAGGTGATAAAGTACAGATTATTCTTTAAAATTCAAACGTAGGCGCAGTTTGTGGATATAATATATTTTATGTGTTGCTATAAATATTGTACACGTTGATTTTATGTAATTTTTTCCATGTACTGATAAAGTGTTTCGGAGCATTGATTATCTTAAACTTACTTTCGTTTTCTAAAGCGGTTCCGTCGGTTGTGGTGGTTTCCTCTGGCGAGACCGTCGTCGACGTAGCTGTCCGACAACCGACACGTACGTTAACATACATACAAATCATACAACACAAGTGTTAAACTACTGGCAAATCAACCCAACAGTCGGGAAATTTTTTGGTCCTTCATACAAAAATATGTGATAGCAAATACATAATTTACCTATATTATATGTAATTGTATATTATTGGTTGTATATCGTAGTATATTATAAATAATATACCTACATAAGAACCAGTAAAATTTCACGGCTTCATGGCCCGATAGTAACAATACAAAATAGGGTCCATGATAATTACTGTGATGCGGTAACTATGACTGGCTACAAGATATAAAAAAAGAAACACACTACAACTTCGTAGTTTTACAGTATTTGTGAAGTTCAAAGCTTGTGCCCATAGTTCCCACATCATGATAACATGCTTCTATAAGCCAAAGTATTGAAAACTATTAATTCGAAGCGCACAAAATAAACATATTTCTAAATTTAGCTTTTATATTAGTATCTATTCTTATATTAGATAAGCAATATTTACAAAATCTACGTATCAAAACTTGCCGAGAAGGCCTTAAAGTAATCGTTTTTTCACTAATTTGTTGCATTTTGTTGAGACACATCGAAGGCGAGTTAAATAGTAGGTAGGATTTAATTAATTTTCAAATATTCTATCTTAAAACTAGTTACCTTCCTACGTCTAATATCTTATGTTACTTTAACCAAAGGCTAAATAAATAGATATGTCAAATATATAATTTCACTTTAATAAGTAGGTAATTCATTTCATATTAAAAAAAAAAATAAAGTGATACAAATTACTTTGTCTTTTTAATTATTTATACTTATTTAGGAAAGTAAGTAGATTTTAGAGCCTTTCCAGATTAAGCGTTCTGGCTCGCGCGCAGGCGCTCGTGCGTGTGCGCGTACCGAGATATTAGAGCTACGTTACTATGTCGCGTCCAGGTGCGGCGCCACTGCTGTCGGCGAGTCAAAATACTCGCCGTTGTTGCGTCCAGGACTACGCGGATCGACTCGAGCATGAAACGCTCAATCTGGACAGGCATTTAGTGAACACATCTGGTAACACTCACCCGTACTGTCGGAGGAGTACGTCAGCGTTTCCTTGTACTGCGGATGCGTGATGTTGACGTCCGTGTACACGAGCTCGCAGCCGAGCTCCGCCCCCTCTACCTTCTCCAGGGGGGCGGTGGCGTTCACAGACACGTTGTACATGTTCTCGTCCTCGGACCATTCGATGGTTTTTGTTATATCCACCCTGCAATAAGGATTGGGTGATAAATGAATTACCAACCTGGGCGTGATAAATTAATTACCAAGCTTGGGGGAGAATCCAGACTAAGAGCACCTCAGCTGGAGGCCCTCCACCCGTCTCACTAAATACAGGTGGCGGCGTGCATTAGGAGGACCGGCGTGACGTGCTCCGTTAGGGCATTGAGGCTAGGGGTCAGGATGGGCACCGGACTCCATTGCACGGTTCCAATGTTGTAGTAGGGAGTGTTCAAAGGCAGCCGGGCAATCCTCAAGGGGAAGAAGAAGCCTTTTCACCGAGGCCAGACTGTCACTGTCCCCATGGAGGGATAATGGAGTGGTAATGGAGAATAACGCATCTGCATTTGCAGATCTTAATAGGCGACAGTAGTTACTTCGTGGCTCCGATTGCTTGTTTGTCCTCGTATACTATAAAAAATATTTGAAAACAGTTTGAGGTTTCGCTCGTTTTTTTTTATCCTGATTTTCTATTCTAGTGAATTCTTGAGAATGAAAAGCCCAATCTAGGATAAAACTTTCACACTAACAATTTCAGATATTAGCCCCGGATCATATAAACTACAGAGGTAACACAGCAGCACAACACAACTTATTTACAATGTGGGCAATAAGCGTGCGTGCAGTTTTGTATTTCTCAAATATTTTTTTTAAATTATTAATGTACATACATTTCGCCATTAACAGTAATTATTAGGTCTGGTTCGGGCGCGACGTCGCTCGCCGTACACGTCAGCAATACTTCGTTGACGGCTTTGCCGTCCTCATCATGACTTATCTCGGTGACGTTTAAATCTGGACCATCGCCACTGGCTGGAAAAAGAGCAACGGATTGAATACTTCGCACTTTAAATTCAAAGAGCAAGCATTTATTAAGGAGGACTAAGGAGTAGCAACACACCATTGGGATTTAGAGCTTCAGACGTCTATGGGCGTCTTTAGTAACTGCCTGTAAACAAGAAGTCTTTATCCAATACAAAACCGCGTATGTGTGTGTGTGTATACCAACACCCTACATGTGAGAAGCTTCTTTGTAGTTACATATCTATTATGTGTAAGTGGCGCAAGTAAATTATACGTGAATTTTTGATGTACGTATAAGCGCTTTGTAAAAAATCGCTCGGAAGATTTCCTCCAAAGGCGCCAAGATAATAAATGATTTTTTTAAATTTGGGATTTAGATATAAATAAATAAAACTAAGTATTTCCTTAATTATTTAACTCTATCTGTTGGGGATATATATATATTTTCATGTGTTACCTAACGATAGATACCGGTATACGAGATAGATAACGGTAGCTAACAGTAGGCAACAGTGGTTTGGATTTTTTTGGCATCTATAAAGTAACAGTTGTCTATTAATATCTTCTAGAGTTTATTTTGTCCTAATTTAGATTCTAAATATCTCGTCAGTGGACGTTGACTAAAATATTAGACCAAAGTTTACAGTTTGCAGGTTCTATAGCAAGACAAAAAACAAGTATTTAGCAAGAGTCTGTTGTTGAACTTTCAAACTATACTACCAATCCTAGATCCCGCTGCCGAAATGCCAGGTCAAAATTCCATCATCTTCTTTTTTATTTTAAAGACCTGAGGACGAATAAAGCCTGGATCGAGGGACTTAAAAAAGGGCAAAAGAACACTTAACAATCGTAAAGATGTTATCACCGTTGCAACAAACTTCTATAAGGACTTATACGACTCTAGAGAAGACAACATATATATAGCATCAACATAGAACCTACAAAGATTACCATATTATACAGATACCTCTGATTTAAATGGACGAAGTAACAAGAGCAATAAAAACTCTAAAATCAGAAAAGAGTCCGGGTTCAGACGGCATTTCAAACGAAACTCTAAAAGCTGGTGCAACTACTCTTATACCCCATTTGACCTCACTATTCAAACTTATTCTTGAAAAGGGAGATGCACCCATCCAATGGTCCGAATCTGATATTATTCTCATTTATAAAAAAGACGACCCGAATAACATAGCAAACTACAGACCAATAAGCATCCTATCGACCATCTACAAGCTCTTCTCCTCAATAATGTATATGAGAATAAATCACACATTAGAAAAGAGTCAACCTGTAGAGCAAGCAGGCTTCAGGAGAGGATTCTCAACGATTGATCACATACACACCATAGAGCAACTCATTGAAAAATATCGAGAACGAAATAGACCACTCTACATTGCATATATCGACTACCGAAAAGCATTTGACTGCGTCTCGCACAAGAGCATATGGCAAACCCTATCATCGCAAGGGGTAGAAAATGAATATATTCGTATTATTAAGAGTATATATAACAAATGCGAAAGTAGAGTAAAACTAGAATCAGCTGGACCCTGGTTTCCGATCAAAAGAGAGGTAAGACAAGGCGACTCACTATCACCGCTTCTGTTCATAGCAACATTAGAGTCGATTATTAAACAGCTAAAGTGGGCAGGAAGAGGTATAAAAATTAACAAAAACTTCCTAAACCACCTAAGATTTGTCGACGTCCTCATCCTCTTATCAGAAACAGGAACAGACATTCAATATATGATAGAGTCTCTCAATGTTGCTAGTAAACGTGTCGGCCTAGAAATCAACCTACCAAAAATCATGTTGATGACTAACAGTGCAATGAGATCGATATACGTAGACAACGAGCCTCTCAAGTATACAGATAACTACATATACCTTGGCAAACAAATTAGCTTCGACCAGCGAAATAATGAAAATGAAGTTGAGCGCAGGTTACAGTTGACGTGGAACAAATATTGGGCACAGAAGGAAATTTTCAAAAGTTCTATGCCAACTAATATCAAGACGAGAGTACTAAACTCGTGCATTATTCCTTGCCTAACGTACGGCTGCCAAACGTGAAAATTTAATAGAAAAACAAAGGACAAACTAATCTCATGCCAACGATTAATAGAGCGCAGTATGCTAAATATTAAAAAATTACAAAAATAAGATAATAAGACACACCAAAATAAGATGCATTACAAAGGCGAGGGACGCTCTGGCACACGCTCAATCCCTGAAATGGAAATGGGTCGGACATGTGGCTCGCATAAAAGACCTAAGATGGACAAAAACAGTGACCACATGGGCAGGTCCTCAAGGTAAAAGGAGAAAGGGTAGACCTTTAGCTAACTGGGTCGATGAGATTAAGAAAATAGCCGACCCCAATTGGATTCAAGTGGCACAATCCAGAGAGAACTGGCAGTCTTTGGAGGAGGCCTTCACCCGCAGAGGGGTTCTTGCAGATGATTAATTAAAATATAACTACTTAAGAATAATATAATTATGCTAAAGCTATGTTAACTTTTCTATATGTAACAATTAATAATAAGTACAAAATTTTATTACTAACAAAAATATAACTAAGTATCTTTTCCTTTTGTAATCTGCATCGAAATAAAAGGCTTTTTTTTTATTAATCATTGTCATTGGATGCTCCCATGTCCGGTGTCCCATTGGTATGGGCAAAAGCATGGCCAAGCAATCATTATAACTCTACACGGATGTTTACGGGCTTCGCGAGTCACCACACCCCTCGTTGTCCCCTTTAAGCTATAAAACGCAAATTCCGTATTATCAATCTAGTTTCAAACCACAAGAATCTTCCAGTTACTCACTGAAGACGGACATGTTCGCGTGCACGCGTATCTCGTCGATGTTGGACACCTCGCACTCGTAGGCGCCGGAGTCGAGCGGCGATACATTAGTTATCTTTATGTTGTCGTCTCCATCTACATCTGGAATTTAAACGAATACAATTATACCGTCGTCTCCCTCTATATCTGGAATTTAAACGAATTTAGTAAGAGGTAGTGCCACGCTGCATGCTTGCATGCAGCCGAATTGGGCCGGCACGACCGGGGAGGTACCTCTCGCTTACATGAGACCGGCGTGAAGTGACAGCTGTGCTGTCGCGTTTCGTGCGGTGTGTAAGTAGCCGGTGGCCCAAGGAGATGGGAGGAGAAAGGGGGGCAGCGCATCTGTATAGTGTCTATGCAGATGTCCATGGGCGTCGGTAGTCATGAAAATGGCTACAACTGCTCGTTTGCCCCCCTATACCATAAAAAAAAAAAAAAAAAAAGAATACAATTATATCGTCGTCTCCATCTATATCTGGAATTTAAACGAATACAATTATATCGTTGTCTCCCTCTATATCTGGAATTTACGAATAGGTACTATTATATTGTCGTCTCCCTCTATATCTAGAATTTCAATGAATGCGCATATATTGGATGTTTATGTTTAGTAGTTTATAGTATATTTAGTACTTTCACTTAGGTTCAAAGTGGAAAGACTGGTAATAACGATGAAGTGACGTGCGGTGACAAACCGATTGTTATAGTTTCAATTTATCCCAAGACCCCGCGAGCGCCAGACTTTCATTTTATAAAAGCTGAAAGTTTCTCTGCGCATGTCCCCAACACAGGTAAGAACTGTCAGCGAATACGGAGTTTAGATCGTGGTTACTTTAGCAGATAGTGTAAATATATAAAATAATCATTGATTGATGATTGAGGGAGTTGCGCGATCTTAGGGGGCCAAGCCTGGTAATAACAGATTTGTGTACCCGACATATTCAGTACATTAGATATCAACAGTTCCAGCGGGCCGATAAACATATCAGGTGTAACTCACGTATATTGTTGTGCAGCACGTCGGGCGGGTGCCCCTCAATCCGCTGGTATAGCTGGCGCCGGTCCCCCCCGCGCGGGGTCCACCACCACTTCACGAACATATCAGGTGTAACTCACGTATATTGTTGTGCAGCACGTCGGGCGGGTGCCCCTCAATCCGCTGGTATAGCTGGCGCCGGTCCCCCCCGCGCGGGGTCCACCACCACTTCACGAACATATCAGGTGTAACTCACGTATATTGTTGTGCAGCACGTCGGGCGGGTGCCCCTCAATCCGCTGGTACAGCTGGCGCCGGTCCCCCTGGCGCGGGGTCCACCACCACTTCACGAAGAGCGCCGCGGCCCCCTCCCCCGGCGCCAGGCTGTACGAGCAGCGCAGGTGGGCGTCCTCTCCGGCCGGGATGGAGGGGGGCACGTCGAACTTCGTGATCTTCAGCTGTCGACTTCCTGTAACCGGACGTTAAGAGCCTGTCCAGATAAAGCGTTTGACTTGCGTAGGCGCTCACACGTTGCTGAGATATTAGAGCTACATATGTCGCCTTGTTCCTTGTTATCCTTGTTCCAGAACGAAAAAAATCGTCCCTACACGAGACCGGCGTACACTGGCAGCTACGCTGTCGTGTTTCGCAGCAGTGTGTAAGTAGCCGGTGGCCCACGGAGGTTGGAGGAGAAACGAGCTCTATGCGGATGTCTGTGGGCGTCGCTAGTCATGAAAATGACTCCGAATGCTCGTTTGCTCCCCTATACCATGAGAAAAAGATGCGTCTATCACTTATCACGCGGGATTGTGCACGTGGTAGGTAGTGGAGTAGGTGCTAATTCAAGGACAATTGGATATTATTCGTTGCTATCTGCTAAGTAGGGTTTTGTGCCGCGGCACTTCTTGACGTGACAACGCGTGCTTGTATATCCCATGCGCGCGATTGTTAGTTCGAAATTACGATTACATGTACAGAAACATGAAAGACTCAAATTGCAAAGCTGTTTTTATAGTGACGAGGACATGTAAACTTATAATCTGCTTATAAGCACTTTGTCTATGAGTTGTTAGGTATAGTTCATCAGTGTTATAGTTAGGTAATAGTTCTTTAGAGAATTGCGCAAAATTATCTAATTTTGTTTACCTAAACGCCGTCTACTCGATTAAAGTGTTGATTAATAAAAAAAACATTAAATCTAGAGGGACTCGGTGTGAATGTTTTCATCTGAATAATTATAACTAGTCGCGCATTGCGCTCGGCATACATGTTATACACTGAGTAGCCGGTGGCCCGTTGGGGTAGATGAGGGAAGGAGGGCAACGTAGTTATGCATGACACTAGCCTTTGATACACCACAAATCAAAATATTTTACCATATTAAAGTAAAGCAAAGAGAAAGGTCATTATTTTTCTTACGTTGGGCGTAGGTACGGATTTTATTTACTATGCCTATATGCTATATGCTATACACGTACCTTCGTCCTTCGATAATTTATTTTATTTCTTTAATTTAAATGTACAATAAGTACACATACACATAACACATACATACAGTAATAAGTACACCTCTAGGTAATAATGTGTATTTATTAGAATAGCACATTTCACGTGGTTATGCAGACATACAGTTTTTATTCAGCAACAGGTCTGTATGTTCGCTGTGGATACCGGCAGGACGTTTATCTATTTGATTTATGTGGCCAGTGGCCACCCACTACAACACCAATTTCTGAATTGAAACTAATACCGAGCCGCGCCGTGAGTACGGACCACGGACGTAGCTCGTAACCAAACTTATTATAGCATATTCATAACCGTGTATTAAATTATAAATAGCCGTCTAAAATACTATTTACTCAGCAAGGATAATATTATCCTTATGTAGGTACCTACAGGTAAATGATTGATAAACAATTTATGTTAAATGTTGTTAGGAAATAGGAATAAAAATTAATCAGTTGAAACTTTGTGTATGTATGATGCATGTATATGGTGCAATTGTATGTTTTTGCTAATAATATTTTGTCGTAATAAAATCCGAAAATAAAGTTCAAAATATGTAACAATAGCGAAAATATTAAATTAGCTGTAGGCATGATTACATTGTCAGTTAGTATTGTTACCATTGTATGTTTCCAACATAAATGATAATAAAAAAAAACATGAGCCATTCGTGTCGCTTAATATACACAAGTACTACAGCACACGTGGTAACTAAACTTACGGCCTACAATATGTACCTTTTAGTCTAGGCAATATGTACCTTTTAGTTTAGGTCTTTGGTAAGAGGTAGTGCCACACTGCATGCTTGCATGCAGTCGAATTGGGCCGGCACGACCGGGGAGGTACCTCTCGCTTACACGAGACTGGCGTAAAGTGACAGCTGTGCTGTCGCGTTTCGTGCGGTGTATAAGTAGCCGGTGGCCCATGGAGGTGGGAGGAGAAAGAAGGGCAGCGCATCTGTATAGCACCTATGCGGATGTTTGTGGGCGTCGGTAGTTATGAAAATGACTCCGGCTGCTCGTTTGCCCTCCTATATCATAAAAAAAAAAAAAAAAAAAAATGGCAGCCAAGGGCGCCGGTGACAAATGCTAGCGGTTATCACCAGACCAAACTTCAAACTAGACATTTAGGCACCATTCAATTTAGTTCTCCGATGGACTGACATACATAACTCCCGTGATACAAGGCACTTTAGCATATCAACGAATGAAGAAGTTTGAACCTCCTTGTTTTAAAAGCTTGTCCCTAATTTATGAATTCGCCACGGGCTCTAAGAGCATTACGCCACTGCAAAAATAGCCCAGTACCTACTATAAATACTGATGGGCGATATGAAGGACGTCGCCCTTATATTATTATCTACTTGTACATATTATTATTAGACCGCTGTGATCTAGTGGTAAGTTCTATAACTGAGCTTCAGGGGTTCCCGGGTTCAATTCCCAAATCGGACAGTGTTATTGGCATTTTATAGTTTGTAGTAGATAGCAGTCAGGAAGCAGGGAGCGTTACACCCCGTGCCCCGGAGTCGCGGTCAACAGACAAAAAGAAATATTTTATATTTAAGATTTTTAGTATAGAAATACATATAATACATAGATCCGTGACCAAGGCGGGATTCAAACCCGCGACTCCCGGTGCAATATGCCTCGCTTGGTCGAACTCTGTACCAGTGCGCCGGCCCGTCGTAAAAATAAACTTAGGTAGTTGATGGAATACCTACTTATATTGTTATTTCTTGGTGGAAATTCATATTATATTTTGATTAAATTAGTCATAATTTATTCAAAGTATAATTGTGTTAGGATCTACACTTGCGATGTCGTTTATGAGTTTTGTAAACAAGACAGACATCTCATGTAGCGCCAAATGGTCGATAAGGCCGAGGGTCAGCGCTCGTGATCTCGTGCGCGAATAAAATGTGAGTCAACAGCACTGGACTGCGGTTTACTCCGGAAAACGGAAATCGATGAAGGGAGAGGTGCTGGAGTCTTACGCTGAATGTTAAACGTTTCTCTCGATTTTGCTCTTCATATTTTTCATATGCGGGCATTATCTATACTAATAATATAAAGCTGAAGAGTTTGTTTGTTTGAACGCGCTAATCTCTGGAACTACTGGTCCGATTCGAATTTTTTTTTCAGTATTAGATAGTCCATTTAGCGAGGAAGGCTATGGACTTTTAACCGACTGCGTTAGAAAAATGAATTCACTTAAACGAAGTTGCGGGCGTCCGCTAGTACAGTACATACCTCGATTAAAACTTTCGACCCCAATTCGACTTAGTCGTTTACATTGCAATTTACAGCGCGGTCCCGCCTACCGCGTATCTTCAGGGTATTACTGTATATTATACTAGCAAGCCCCGCGGTTTCACCCGCGTAACTTTAGATCCCGTGGAAAATAGAAAATCATCCCATGGCATTCCATAGAAATATTTTTTCGGGATAAAAACTATCCTATGTGTTAATCCAAATTACCTACTCTCTATGTGTGTGTCAAATTTCATGAAAATCGGTTCAGCAGTTTTTGCGTGAAGGAGTAACAAACAAACAAACAAATAAACACACAAACTTTCGCATTTATAATATTAATAGGATGTATTCTTGAGATTCTTGTCGTCTAACTTAATTTTTTGAAGCTTACACCGGATTGAAAAATCTCAAGAATTACATAGCGTGGGGCCCGACAGCTCGTCCATGCGGTGATGGCATCCGT
>LUGF01048933.1:0-11134 GCA_001625245.1 Calycopis cecrops | reverse complement strand
TTCTCTCTGCCTTCTTTCTTAGATGTTAAGCAAGCTGGAATATGATGTCCACCAAAGATAGTTAGCGGTTATCATGTAGTTGGCTGTATTATGCTAGAGATGCAAGATATCTTGAGAACAATTATGTTGTAACTACTGTAATAATAGTTCATATTTATATTTTTAAATTACACATTTCTATTTCAGACATCATAAATTCGCTTTATCACACATATTTCGTCTTATCTATTTTCAGCTCGCGTTAACCGTCCGTCCGGTTCACTGTCTTATGGCTCGACCGTAAGACTGATTTCGTGTTAGATATTTAAATATATTAGTGTTTAGATTTTTTTTTATTCGTTCCGTATCTCAAAGAGAAAAAACGGAATCCTTATAGGATCGCTTGGTTGTCCGTCTGTCAAGACCTTTTTCTCTAAAACGCGTGAAGGGATTAAGCTGAAATTTTTGTCAAATACGGAGGTCAGTTACGTCTTGATGCCTTGAAAAAAATCACACTTCTAAATTAACGCAATAACAAGTTATAGCCATTAATGCACACATTTTGTATGAAATCGCACTTTTTCGAAAATTCATAGGGTACTTCCCGTTGAGCTAGAATTCTGTAATTTGGCAAGAAGTTAAGACCTTACAGTATACATATAGGAATAAAAAATAAAAAATCATTGCCAACTTATGCATGTAGTTCGTTTCAAACTAAATGTATGCAAGCACCCGCATATATAAGTTTGTCAACTTGTCGCAGGGAAGTGTAATTTTTTCAACGTCCTTTACTTTTGCTCATACCTCCCGTTCCTACGGAACCCTCGGTGTGCGAGTCCGACTCGCACTTGGCCTGTTTTATTATTTTATCTTGGCACTCATACTGGGGGTATGGGGTATGACAGAGTTTTCCGTATTCCGATTCTTTTTGTGCCTAATTTTGACGAATGGAATAGCTTCGTAGTGTATACCTAATATGAAATATGTTAAGTACATATTTTTTATAAAGTACATACTATGTAGCTATCCAGTTTGTCGAAAATTTGTTGCATTTTCAAAAACTAACAAATTCTATCATTATAATGTTATATTTTTTTAAGTTTGTTATTCTTTTGTGCAAAACTACTAAACGATTATACTTCGATGAAAATTAAGCCAATTTTAATAAGGAATTACAATAATCTTTTTTAAATCCATTTTCATGACTACCGACGACCCATAGGATGAAGTAGAGGTTATACAGATGCGTTGCCCTCCCTCTTGACTCTTCCGTCCCCATCCATGAGCACCGGCTACCTACATACCGCACGAAACGCGACAGAACAGCTGTCACTTTACGCCGTTAAATTATATCTTTTAGTCCAAAAAAAATACTGGTTCTCTTGGCAATAGGTAACTGAGAGACACGCGGGAGAAATCGCTAAAATTTATGCCACACTTAATAAAAAAAAATAGTTGAGTTTATACTATAAATTTTATATTATCATTCGAAATAGTAATTAATTCGTAATAATTCACACCGTAACAATACGGCGAAACAAATGTCGGCGTTTTGTTAGGGTTTTGGAACATTACCAAAATGAATTAATTTTATGTTCGCCGAAAGTGCAAGATGAAGGTGAAACCTGCTGATTAATAGTGTTGAACTAGCGCTATAGGAATCCGAGGTCTTCATATAGACTATTACAAATTCAATGAATACTATTCTACTGATTAATTGAATTTACATGTCTAAATAAACAATATAAACATTAAAAGAAATAGGAACACTAAAAAAATGTCTAAAAAAACATGATATTTTTTTTTGTGAAGTTTACAATTTGACGTTCAATGTTTATATAAATTGTGTAAATATTGAAATTGCAAACTCACCTGCGACCAAACACAACAGCAGACCGACGTACCACATCTCTCCAGGCGCCAAGCGCAGAGCGACTGAGTGCCGCCCGCCCTACGCTAAACGAGGAATTTGTTCTTAGTGGGAGATAAAGAACTTCTTAAACGATTATACGAATATATTAAATGATTATACGAACGACGAAAATATTTAAAAAAAATAAATATTTATTTCAAAAACAGAACGCACCATAGACACTCCCGCGTCTTGCGCGGGAAGTTCGTTCTTACGTACTGCCAATTGCGAGATTTGAAGATAATAATATTAATCATCGTACGGATTCGTTCCGTGTTATCTGCAGCTTCTAGCCAAGCGTCTATACAAATATTACATATTAACGCTGATGTTTTTGAAATGTCACGACGAACTTTACATGTGATGCCACCCATAACCGTTTTAAAATAAAACATGCTATTAATAAATAAATTTATTTCATTCTTATTAATAATATACATTTCTATAATTATTATAATTGTTTTCTTTGTGTAATATGTCTCATTATAATAAAAAAATAATATAAATTATAACATTCTTATAGTTATACATCTAACTTACATATCTGTGTTGAAAATTGGTGAGTTAGTTAAATTTACAGTTGCCAGATGTTTCGTAATCACGAAATCTAGTGTAGGGAAAACAACAGCTGTATAACACGTTTGAGGATGAGTACAAAATACCGACAAGAATTCTATCGAAGTTATTGGTCAATATACAACAATCTTTATCACAGAGTTGACCTTTTTAACGCGTGATTATGAAATGTTCTAAATGAGAAAAAACGCGCTTATTCTAGATCAGTGGTTCTTAACCTTTTAGTGCTGAGGGACCATTAGACAAAATTTTCGTTATGCAGCGGACCACCCAGTGGGGGTGGTCCGCTGCATTGCGAAAATTTTGTTTATTGATCTGCAGGTAATGGCATGGCTCGTGGACCACTTGAGATGCTTCCAAGTACCACTAGGGGGGTAACGGGGAGTGTTCCGAGGAATTGTTCGGATTAATACCTGCGGCTCAATTCCATTATAGGATTTCGCGTCGAAATTCCAAATTCCACCGTCACCACCTAGATCCCTCGAAGTCCACTACTGTGCGCTATAAGCGCAATTTTATCCCAAGCACCATTTCAATACGGAATCAGCTGCCCCCTCGGTATTTCCCGACCCATACGACCTAGGGATCTTCAAGAAAAGAGCTTATTCTTTCCTCAAAGGTCGGCAACGCATCTGTTAGATCTCTGGTGTTACGGATGGCTGTGGGTGTTGGTGTTCACTTTACATCAGGTGACCTAACTGCTCGTTTGCCTCCTATGCTATAAAAAAAAATATTACTAGCGGTCCGCGGACCACCGATTAAAAACCACTGTTCTAGCTGGAAAGTTAATTAAATAAACTCGACATTTTATACAAATGGTGTTAATCGAGTATCAACATGGTACGAAGAGGTCTACTATGTATTATACCTTTTCGTACCGGTCGTAGCGGGAACCTTCGTACCAGGTAGAAGTTAGGATGTGAAAAGGACTCCTTGGCGTCCATAACATGAGGACGAAGCAGACTACAAATACTGATGATGAGGATGAATTTCAAATTAACCTGTAGACCATTTTGACTTTCATCAATTGATAATACAACTCGCGAGAGGGTCAAGGATCGCTAGTATCTCTTAATGGATGGATAATGCTGAATAGCGTGTGTTATAGACGCAGTGCTCACAGATAAACCGCACCTCAGCCGCTGGTATAAAGGCTGTTTTTGTATGAGGGACTAATACAGAATAGAGTCTATAGTATATGTAGGTACTACATTGAATACGGTCTTTTTATTGGTGCGTGCCCTTTTCCGCAAGCCGTTTTTGCATAATTTGATTTAGACAAATACAAAAGTAACTAAGTAAATAATAAAAATACAGATAGATGAACAAATTACATCATTTACCCACGTTAAGTCTATAACACAGAATTTCTTAAACTTTTGCTGTCCCGGTCCCCGGACCCCTTTCCATTGTTTAAAAGCTCCGCGGATCCGTGTCAAAGAATATTTTCGGAGAAGAAAATAAACCTTATTTATGTAATATGTGTTACATTTATTAATAATCACTGTATGTATATGTCACCGTAAGATTGTAAAAACCGTAAGATTACAAAATAACTCGGAAAATTGTAAACTGTAAATTTTACAGTTTGCTCCGGGAAGATTATAAACTAACGAAAAATAATGTGTTAAATTGTAAATGATTTGTACAGTTCACAATTTTCCGATAGTTTACAATCTTCCGAGTTATTTTGTAATCTTACGGTTTTTACAATCTTACGGTGACATATATACACAAGAATGTTAAGGTTTAACTGAGCTACTGTAGACCACTGGACACATACACCACGGACCCCTAGGGGATCCGTGGACCGCACTTTAAGAAACCCTGCTATAACAATTAAAACATTTCTTTTTTCGTAATAAAAATATTTGTGTTGTTCCGAATAGAACTATTTCTATATATTTGTGTCAAATTCAATTAAACCAGTGTTACAATTTTTGCGTGAAAGAATACTCAAACTTCCCATATGCGTACATAATAGTATGCTGTATGACACGTTATTTACATTCGATAATATCAAATATGAACACAAGTCACGCACGTTAAACCTGACGTACCCGAGCGGCCTTGCCCATCGGTTTACGGGTTTATGGGTTACGGGTATGGGTCACCCGGCGGCCCCCATGCGCGTCGCAGCGGTGGGCTGCCAAAGTATCACACATTGTTTTACCGAGACGGTTCAATGAGTATGGATTCGTATTGAGATGTAAGTATTTATTAATACTAGTGATCCCACGAAGATCGAAACTCGATCTAAGCGAAACTTTTTTGTAATTAAAAACTAAATTTAATAATATGACATGTTATGTCATCGTAACTAAGGTAAACAATTTATGTATAATTTTCAACATTTGCAAAAGACGTAGAAACTGCATCAATATTACGTGTCTTCTATATCAATGTGTCACATGATGGTAGTGTGTGTAAAGTTTTATTTACTAAATTAAAGTACTTTTTATAAATTTATATTAAAAAATATTAGCATACTGCACCTTTCTTACACATAAAATAAAAGGGTGTAAAATTTCATAATCCTTTAGCGCGCAATTTTCGTAAAATGTTCCTGAAATTTTGAACTTGTTTCACTATTTACCACTACTACTATTTGAACACCGCTACTGTTTACTTGTACTATAACAACCAGAATTCCGAAGTAGGGTTGAAAATTAAAATATTACGTTTCGGAAATCGTGTTCTAGGTACTATTATAAATGAGAAAATTTGTCTATATTTTTGCATTTTTGCACATTTGCACTAAATCGGATGGAATTTGGCAAAATTATCAATTACAATCTGCAAGAACAAAAAAAATACTATCGAAGAATTTTATTTAAAAAAAATTTAAGGCTGTCGTGAAAAATTTTACGTGGAACATATCAGTAGTTAAAATGTAATAAACGATTATGGTGTTAACTATAAAATATAAAAGTGATGTAAAATTTTGTTTCAGTATTCCTAATTTATATAAAAATATATTTATGTAGGAAATTCTACTTATTTCGATGTCATGACAGTGACGTGTTGTGTGGTGTTTAGAACGGGACAGATATACCTAGTCTCCGGTTTAGGGCGTGTGTAAAGCGGGGCAGCAATAGCGTAATTTTATTTAGAACTTATAGAGCGAGATAGCAATAGTGTTGGATCACATTGCTCGTAAAGACGGAAGAAATCTAGAAAAACTTTTCATCACAATTCACTGGCAACACAGAAACAGGTGTGAAGTCGCAAACGATAACGTAAACGTCGTAAAAAAGATGATGCATGACTACGACCGTAAACTACCATGAATACGAAGCGAGAATTAAGAGCGGGACAGCGACAGTGTGAATGACGTGACTGTGAGTGAAGTTAGGCAGCAGTCGCTTATTTAATGCGATATCTACGAACAACGACGGTGACGCGGACGGTCCGTTCTTAGGTTAAAGTGAGACAGCGATAGTATGAAATGACGCTGGGTGGTATGGATTAGAGGGAGACACCTGTATACATTGCCGGATTAAACTCTGGTGGGATCCGGACCTTGTGACCTTGGAGTTGAGAAGGGGCTCCTTTTATGAGTACAAACATGATCTTAAGGCCCTTAAACGTTATGGGGCTCGGGGTTGTGTATTTATAGCGTGAAGTTGGGCAATAATCGCTCATTAAAGGTGATATCTTCGAAGAGCGGCGGCGGCGCGGGCTGCAGCGGCGTGCGCGGCGGGCGGCGTGCGGCGCGCACGTGCGTCACCGTGTCGCGAACATGCGCGCGAGACACGTCGCCCCTCAGAGCCAGTAGCCGCACCAGCTGCTCCTCCGACACACCTGGGCACTTCTCCAGCAGACCGTGTAGGTCCAGAGACAGCATCTCTATGTCCTGGCATCTCAGCACCTGGGGAATTGGGGCGACTCGATATTGCGTCGATGACGTCATGTCGACGCTACTATGCTTGTTATATATAACCCGAACGCTATATAATTATACTTTGTTCGCGTTAAGCATGCTGTGACGTTTATAATGTCAGTCGGTCCGCAACCAAATAAACGAAATCCTAATTAGTGTTATATTTATGTAGTGGGTGGTCCATTAAGAGGGAGAAGGAAGGTGTCTCTATAACCTCTATGCGGATGTCAAAGGGCGTCGGTAGTCATGAAAACTGACTGACTGACTGCTCGTTATTTTATTATTTTTTTATTTATTTTTTATTTACCCCCTTATACTATAAAAAATAGAACATTATAGGATAATAAGTGCGATATAGTTACTCACCTCCGCCATCATGCATATAACCTCGTACGGCCAGTCCACGTTTATGCCCTCCGCGCTCTGCGCTATCCGCGTGAAGAACGACCGTATCTGGTTGGCCTCTTTAACAATCTTCGTGGCCGCCAGCTGCGCGTCTTCCACCGTCTTAAACGTGATCTTCTTAGACAACATGGCCGTTATGTACTTCTTATAGACTAAGTTCTGAGCTTCGTTGATGACATACTCGAAGTTGTGGTCGCGTAAGTGATTGTAGTCTTGGAAATAGTCGTCCAATGTTACGAAGATGGTGTCGGTCGGTATGCTGGAGGTCAGCCATTTTGTGGTGAAGAGATCATCGAAGTGTTCTTCCAGGTCCAAGAAGGCTTCCTCTAGCAAATATTTGGCCGCTTCATCTCTTAAAGTCTGAAAAAAAACGTTCATCTTAGATTTTTTATCTATGTGTCACATTACACTTTCCGATAGACATATTCAATGTTTTATTATATGTATATAAGAGTAATGTTTATCTCGCTATCGAGTGCGGTCTAACTTATATGAGAGTTGTTAGTAACTCTCGGCTAGATGGTGCTGTGATTCCACTTACATAGTGATATTAAAACTTTTTTTTTAGCTTTGGATATAGTTTCAAATCTCTGGTATATCTCTGGTAGGCACATTCGTCTGCTGAGTGCTGCGCGAGCCGCGACATCTGGTCGCTGTTGTTGACGACTGTGCTGTATGTATGGTGGTGTATCTCTGGTGGTCGCTGGTACCTGGAAGGTGTCCTTCAGCCGCTGGAAGCTCTTTTGGGCGGGCGCGCTGTGGTGCGCGGGCGGCCAGTGGCGCGCCTGCGTCTGCTGCGCGAGCCGCGACATCTGGTCGCTGTTGTTGACGACTGTGATCATGTGGTGGGTGAAGTACGCCACGCGCGAACGGTCCACGAAGTGCGACTTCTACACACATAATATACAAACTTAAATGTTCAGAATAGTGATTAGAAGAGAAGATCGCTGCCGCAGACCAACACCGGATCCAGATGGGGACTTAGAGGGACTGTAGTCCCGGATCGCGTAATGCACAAGGGGCCTTAAGATAATTTTTGTACCCAGAAAAGTAAAAAAAGAAGCCCCTCCTCTCAACTAGAAGTTCTCCAAGCCACGGGCCCCGCCAGAACTGAATCCGGCGCTGCCGCTGACTAATTATTATACAGGGTTACTTTTTGGTCACCGGCCAAAGTTTCAGGTTTGGTTCAGAATCAATAATAATACATTCGATTTAAGAAATAAAAAAAAAATAAAAAAATTATTTGATACAATTGCTTTGTCCCATGTTATAAACATATTTCTTGGTCACCACGTGATGTCGAGTGAGTGTCGCTCGGCTGGTGTCACTGACCTTGAAGTCGATACATTTCGTGTGTGAACAACGATCTATGTATTTTTGAGGACCATTTCAAATCAATTTTTATCTAACAAAATATTACAATTATAGTTTGTGCGCTGTAGCATGGTGCGGATGGCAGTTTCAGGAACGTTTCGATTCACATTTTAAAATTGCCGTAATTTAAAAGTTACAACTTATTATTTCATATTTGAACATTACATCACTTCTTATCTGTAGTAAATTAAATTAAACCCAACCAAACTTTTCGAGACTTCAAATAAAAATTAATTGAAAAAAAATTATGCTAATTCTTATGCGTATAATGTAACGCTATAGTGATGGAATGAACTGCTACTATGGATAGTCGATGATTTTTTAAATAAAAAACGCATAATGTGCGTAGTTAAATTTTTCTCGTTAAAAAGTCTATTATAGGTACATTAATCACTATGGTACCGCGAGCATTCTAAGATGCTTCAAAACAAGGCCGTGACCACGTGTTCGGCATCGCAGTTATTAATAAAACACGAGAATAACGGGTAACAAAAAAACATTTATTCGTCTATGATATCGGAGTCATCAGACTTTTCACTACTAAATTCTTCATCTGTGTCTGTGACGGATATTATTTATTCGTCTATGATATCGGAGTCATCAGAATTTTCACTACTAAATTCTTCATCTGTGTCTGTGACGGGTATTATCAATGATGACTCAATTATCTCGAGCGCACAGCCTTCTGCACTGATGAGCTGGATGGCCGCGGGGCCTTTTCCAACGCGCGCGGTAACACACACGACGGGTAAAAGTTCACGCGGCGAAACTAAAAACACATTAAAGCGTCTATGAGCGCGGGGGACACGGACTTAATAAAGTTCAACCTGAACACGACACAACACGAACACTTTAAAACACATAACTTCTTGAAGATGAAACTGGACACCTACTCCGTGAATGCTCGGCAACCGCACTGGCTTGTGCGGCCACCGGGAAGTCAGCTAGAGGGCGCCTACAGCGCCGAAACAACTAATTACCGCTCGGTTGATAAATCAACCTTACGATAATTAAGTGAAACGTAGGAACTAGCCAAATGCGTTCGTCACGCGGCATATGGAAATTGCTACGGAGCAAACGTCATATGCACACGAGAGGCGAGCCGATCCAGCATCGACATGGTCGAATAATGTCACATCCCTAGGCATGTGACCTTGACAGACGTTAACGTCAAACAGGCAACTGCCATCCGCACCATGCTACAGCGCACAAACTATAGACGATTAAGTTTAAAACACACCTTTGGAATGATGTTACTTTCTTATTTTAACATTTGGCCGGTTACCAAAAAGTAACCCTGTATACCCACCAAAGAGTCCTCGGCTAAGTCGGCACCGTGTTAATACTATAAGTGCGTCCTGATAACTAGATATTTAGATATGTGTGTCCCCTACTTGAAGTATATGCGCGTTCGTACGAGCGTCGAGTGGCGCGCGAATAACGAGCGGTAAACTCGACAAAAGCTCGCGTTCGGAACGCGCTCGCACGTATGCTAAGAAAAATGCCGCAGCCTGTAAGTCTACGTAGAGATCCTAACTTAATTAGAATTCATGGACACTGAAAATATATAAATTGACTTTTAACTGAAAATTAAACAGATGACAATTGTACGTAGCTAAGAAAAATAGAGTCATACCTTAAACTGCGCGACGCCATCTCGATACATATTCCCAAAGCGCGTGACCTGGTCGATGCTCAACAGCAGCGCCTTGAATGTTATTTCTTTGCTTATCGTTTCGGTAACCTAAAAACACATTTTGAGCTCAGTAAACTTATCATAAGAGGATACAATGAATAGTTCTTGATGTTACTTTGTTATAGTTGTTAGTTACAGTCTGTCACATATACGATCAGTGACGGATTAAGCTAGTACAGGGCCTGTAGCTAATTTAATTTAGGGTCCTGTAATTAGCTATTATTTTGACTGTAAAGGTAATATGTAGGTCTAGGTAGGTTATTTTTAAAACATCAGTAAGCTCTTAGATATACAAGGTGGATACAACCGAGAGGCATTAAATTAAACTACATATTTAGAGTATAATTTCCAGGCTACACAACAAATATCAGATCAATCGGAGCAATAGTTTAGCCACAGGAATTTTCTAAAGTTTTTTCTCACTTCGTACACTCTGTACCATCAGCTGTTCGAGCGCGCGGCCGCCTATAGTCCGTCGGGGTCATTCACCCCGTTCGAGGCTTAGCGACCTTACCTAGCGGCTGCGGCGGCGCGTACAAAGAGTGTTTACAAGTTTTCCTTATTTTTTCGCTATTTAACTTGTTTGAAAAAAGTATTTTCGTATACTTGTCGTAAACTTTTTTTTAATGGTCTCCGATTAACAGTAGGTACTTATAGTACATGTGGTTTAATTTAATGCCTTTGGTTTGTATCCACCTTGTATATAGTTTTTAACAGCAACATTTGTTCTAAAACGAATTATGAAAACTTAGTTTTTTTTCTTCATACAAAAATAAATATGAATTTAATTTTCCACTCGATCGTTATAAGTGCACTAGCCTTCGCCCGCGGCTTCGCCCGCGTGGATTTTGGACTTCAAAAATGATTTGAAATTTTAACTTATTATGTTATTCTGATATGAAAGCTATATTACTGTAAAGTTTCATGAAAATCCGTTCAGTAGTTTTTGTGTGAAAGAGTAACAAACACACTCACAAACTCGCCTTTATAATATTAGTAGGATTACGTCGGGGAACGCAAGGGATGACAGTGGTGTGTGACACAGACCACTATCACTTAGGCTGACCGCACATTGTAGTCACGACTGTTTTAAGACAGACTTGTCTCACTTAAACAAGTCTGTCTTGAAACCAAAATGAGACCGTTTTGTCCACGGAATAGATAAATAAGGTTGGAAAGGAAATGTGGGCGGAGCCGGCGCGCCGCAAGTATGATTAGATAGTCATACTTGCCACGAAACACGAATGTCATGCTTTTAGTCGCTCTTGCAATGTAATTGTGACAAGAGCTGCGTAAAATTTGTTTAAAA
>LUGF01048929.1:457781-474623 GCA_001625245.1 Calycopis cecrops | reverse complement strand
AATAGAATAGAAAATAAAATAAATATTTACCAGATATATAACTTTTAATAGCTATTAGACAAATATCATTATAAATACGATATTTTGAAATGGAAGCGTGAAAAATTCTATACAACAAAAACATTTTTTTTTTCATTGATCAGTGTAATACTTATTTGTAAAAAATATTGAATAAGATTACTCATAATCTTAAAATATGAAAATATGTACATGATATATATAACAGGGCCTTAAATAGTAATTAATATACATATAAGAGTCTGGGATACAAATAAATAAACAACCTACCCTTCCCCTTTTTACCACATTGCATTGCTACCATTTATTTTGATATAGCTATATGGGAATTCCACTGGAATAAGTCGTAAAACTCAACTTATTTTGACAATAAGTGTAAGCAGTATAATTATACTTTATTGACCTATTAGTTCTTGGTGCAAACAAGCTTTCTACTTTTCTTTCCCACTTCCTGCCCAATATTTAGGGCAGGAAGTGGGAAATTATAGCCGAAGATTGAGGCGAGTGGAGTGCTGTGGGAGAGGCCCTTATCCAAGACTATATAGGCTGATGATGATGATAATAATTATTTTGTCAAAATTAAACAAAAAGCATTTGAAGTAGTCACAAAAACAAAACATGTCCAAATAGGGCTTGCGAACACTTTGTGTTAAATAGAGGTACAAAAATTACAATGTTTTATAATAAGTGTCGTAAGTTAAACGTTGTTAGGCAAAGTTAAGTTGACACTCATTTTTTTGCTCTGAAGGGACTCATTTCATGTGAAATGAAGTACAATTACCATTTTGTTATGGTGTTTTTCTGGGTTGGTTTTTTTTATTATAAAATACCAATTTTTGGTTTTTCTCTTAAAATTTGGCAAGGAAGAAAAAATTATACTGCATATTTTCTTTCTCCTAGCCAAATCTTATGATTTAAGATCAGCAGCGGCAGTAGATTATATCACACAAATATTCTTTTGGTGTTTCTTGATACACAGACATCCATCAAGCTCCATCACAGGACATCACAACAGAACTCAAAATTCCACGCCCATCACCTCGATATTCCTAATGGTACCTTAGTATGGTTTCCTGCGCGGTACAAACTCTATTTTGTACCGTGTACAAACAGTACTATGGAACCAGCTGCCTCCCTCATTGTTTCCAGTCCGATATAATTTAGGGATCTTCAAGAAAAGAGCATTCCTCTTTCTTAAAGGCTCGCAATGCGTCTGCAAGATACCTAGTTTTGCTGATGTCTATAGGCGACAGTAGTGACTAATTACCTGCTCGTTTGCTCCATATATTGTTCTTTTATTTGTACCCCTTTTTTTTTCTTTTAAAGTACTTACAGAACTCAAAACCCTAAAATACAAATTATTTCATTTTTACAAAATGTAAACATGGTCAGGTCTGCCTAGACAACATATTAACAGAGAATTTCAGAATTTAAGTGTTCGTATAAACCATCATAAAATCTGTTTAATTAATTTTATCAACAACAATCTAACAAGAATATACCTATATATTATAATCATAATCAAACTGTATTACTCAGATGTGGTAAGTTGGAACCTGGCAAAAAGTCCATTCCCCCCTTTCTACCCTCGCAGTAACCAGCGTTGCAGTTGCAAGGTTGGAACCTTACTTACTGTGTCCGTGTAGTATGTATTTATAATTCAAAAAGTCTGTCAGACAACTTTGTGATTTACAAAATAATATTAATTATATGTGTATTAAATACCTATCAAATACTAATCTAGATTTTTTTTTTATTATATAGGGGGCAAACGAGCAGATTTTTCCTAAGAATGTAAACTAACCTATAGGATTCTTCTATATTGATAAAGTTTACAATGTTTTTTTACAGTAATGATTTTCTGTTACATCACATCTCTTAAGATCACTTACATCTTTATGAATATTAATTGGGTTACGTAATGTTGGCTTTGACCAGAATGATAAGTTTAACAACACTGGCAACAATTGTTTACTGTTTAATATTTATTAATAGCAAGTACTTTTTAAATACGATTTTAATTATCCTCCAAATGATGTAAGCATAGCAAAGATTGGCAATGCTGTAGATCTGTCAGTTGCATACCAACAGAGTATTGCATAGAAACAAATATCTAAATCATAGTACAAATTGAATGGAGAGAAAGAGATAGAATGTATTTGCACAATTACAATTAACTAATTTACATATTTTAAATCGGTCTCAAGCTCAGCATTTGCTACTTGGAATACTTATAAAATACCAATACTTATAAAATTTAGAACATTAGTTACAATTTGAATTTATATTTTAATTGAGATAGGGGCAAATGAAAGTGTGGTGTGGTGTTAAAGGTTTTTTTAAATTTTTCATTTAATTTTAAAAAAATTACATAGATTACCTAAAAACTCTTTTTCACCGAGATACTACTTTTGTGCTTAGTTGAGCGATAAAAGTTTTTCCTGTTAAGTATATTAATAACTAGCTTTTGCACACAACTTTGAACAAATTATATTATAAACTATTATTAACAAGAATCTAAGCAGCTTACAAGTTCAACTTTAATCAAAACATCTGAGAAAACTTCAATCGAAAAAAATCAATAGTTTTGAGATACAGTGTAACAGAATAATATCATTATATCTGTTGTTTCAATCATTGAGGCTCCTTGTTTTAGGGGCGTAATAACAACATATCTTCAAGCTAAGATCCCTCACGAAGTAGACAGAATACAAAGTGCCACATGTGCCCCTCACGCAATTTTAGTTTTCCTATACTGAGTTGGTTAATTTAATGTGATATCGAATGTGGTTTGTAGATGTGGCTTGCATTGTATTTTGGTAATCATGAAATTTGTAATGCATTGTATTATTTAGATCAAATTAATTAAATTCCAAGTATTATTCTCAATTAACAGAATTAGGACGGTGATAACTTCGTAATTATCTTTTAAATGACATACCAAAGCAAGTTATTATTATTGGAATTTTTAATCTCGATCTTATTTCAAAACAAAATAGTTTTTTTTCCTTACCATAGAAGGATATTTTATATCAAATAAGACAAGATTGTTAACGAATCCAAAGAACAAGAATAACATTAGCATACCTTCGTAAATGTATCGTTACTGCAATCATGACGTTCCAACATGTTTAATGTTTTCACACAAAACAAAATCACAGAATACACACAAACAATATTTGCCACTAATCACAAGAAACACAATAAGCCGTTGATCACTCCACTGATAGATTTAACACACTACACTTATTAAAAACTTCAAATATTAAACTAAACCTGCTTTTTCTTTACTAAACGTACACAAATACGACGAACGACGACAATATGTCAAACTACAGCAAATTAAGATAGATGAGCAAATTGAAAATTTTAGATATGTAAATGGTAATAATTATGTTTTTAAAAGATATTACTACATTAGTAAGGCGAAAATCTATTGATTGTTACTTCTGTTTGCAATTCTTTACATCAATAATATTAACGACAACCTCCTCGACACGTCTCTATCGACAACTAAAAGTTAAAGAATATAGGTTGGCAAAATTTTGCTAACTGCATTCAAGATGTGACAGATCATTGACAGTTGACACTCAAATCCTTCATCCTCTTTTAGCTATCCTAAAATACTTTCAATGGCTATTTCTAAAAAAATTAAAAATATTTTTTCTCCAAAAATGTATGTTTTTATTACTTGAATTTTAAAGTGAACAACTAATTACTTTTTAAACTTAATTGTTTTATTCATCTATTTTGTTTATAGAATTATCATTTGGAAATAAAATTGTAGCTCCAGAAGTTGTTAAAAATTTGCACTTTTTACTACTCTTATTTTTAAGTTGGTTTTGGATCTTAAAAACCAGCTATCAAATAAAAGGAAATAAGCCAATAATTGCTGTGTATTAAACAATTTATTTCCACAGGGATCAAGCTTTTAGAATGCTACGCTAGCTAGTGGCCGAAATGTGAATCGAATGCTATCAAATTTTCGTTTGTTCCGTTCGTATGATATGACATAATATGTCACCATGCCATAGTCTTTGTGCTTAGTGTTTTGCTCGTAGACAGAGAATACAATAGACGAAGGCTTAGCGTGGCCACGTGACTGAACCTGTCTTGGGCCTTGGCCGCTCAAGTAACGATATCTTACACTAAAAAATACAAGGGGTAAGGTCTTAAAACTGCACATTTTGAATATGAGATTAAAAAAAAACTACACAACTCTAGAATTGTTGTAAAAAATGTTTGAAAATTCATGTCACAAGGGCATACTGAAAATGCATATATCTTGGATTTGGATAATGTATGTTTTGGAAATCCCAAGGTATAGAAAAACTGCACATTTACCAAAAAAAAAAACTGCACATCCCTCAAATTTTCGCTAGTGATCCATTATTTACTAAATGATCTAAGATTATTTTGCATAAAAACAGAAAAATCAACTTCTGGAATCTATTTATGGCTTGGCCACACAAGACTTAAGATCTGAAGTCCAAGGTCACAAGTCCGCGTCACCATGGACTCGCTGTCATCAAGTCCCATCGGGGACTTCACGATGAAGCCCCATTTCGTGCCACTGTTTACAACTGGCTTAATGAGCTTAAACGTGGTCGCACTAATCTTACCGATGATCTGCGTGTAGGACGGCGATAACTGAAGATAACATCAGTGTTGTGCGGCGTGTGATAGAGACTGATAAAAGAGTGACCTATCAGCAGATTCGGACAAGCTTAGGAATCGGTATGAGTCAAGTCCACAAAATCCTCCATGAAGATTTAGCTGTCAGGAAGCTTTGTGCCCGGTGGATACCTCATAACTTGACCGAAGCCCAAAAACTCCGCCGTGTTCCCCAATTTCCTGTGTTTAAGGACATACCAAGGGCAGGCAAATAGGTGCTGGAAGTGCCAGCAATTGCAAAAAGATCTTTTTCATTTTTAAACAAAAGAATGTGAAAACGAGTGCATCGCTAAATAACAGTCATTAACCATTCTAATTAGTATTTATTATAATCGTTATTTTGTAATTCTTTAATTGATACTATTATTTACTTTCATATCATATTCTACATCTATTTATTATCTTATTATTATACAATTACCACTTTTATGTGTTACCCGCATAATTTAGGAACAAGTTGACACGGGGTTTTTTATAGTACAGGGGGCAAACGAGCAGTCGGACACCGAGATGGTGATTTTCGACGTATGCAGTTGCATTGCTGGCCTTAAAGTGGCGTAAAATCTCGTAAAACGTAATAATAAGTTGCAACATTGGGCAAGATACAATAAAACCAATATTATATAGGTACCTAAAAACATTTAATTCGTAAAATGTACTTTCTTCTCTATCTTAAATACGGTACGAATATTAATATACGAGTAATTATGCGACAAATTTTCTATTTACACTGTCATACATCTTTAGGTAATAAAAATGTGATTTATATTGAGCTAATAATATTGACATTGATTTTATATGCGATACTAAATTTATTGGTTCTTAAGGAGGAGAATACTTCCAGGCAAACTGAAGGGTCCAAATCGAGATCTGATGTCGACGGCCCTGACGGCAAAGTAGTATTTATATCCAGACATGAACTGTGTGAGCGTGCAGGCCATCGGTAAAGGCAGGGCTTTGACGTCGCCAATTTTCTTCCATAGCGAAGTATTTGGAGGCGCTGACGTCTCTTGGTAAGCAAATAATTGGTAACTAGCTATCTCCTCGTGATTTTCTTCTCTGTATCCATCGATTTTCCAAGAAATTACTATCCCATTTTCTACTTTCGCTAATTTAAGTTCAGGCGCCGGTGGCAATCCTTTCCAATTTGGCGGTTGATATTGTTTCATAAAATCCGGTAATGGAGCTGGATGTCTTTGAAGAGCTCTTGAGTTTCTGATGGCTCCGGTATTTGGTGCAATTTTCACATTGTTCGGAGGACCCCTGGGTCGTGGGGCTGTAAAAAAAAATATATATTAGCGAGTTACTTTTTCAATAATACTCGATCCCTTTAAAAAAATAATCAAAGCAAAAACTTAAAGTATATAAACAAATAGTACCTGGAGAAGTGACAGATTTCAACATAATAGTCTGTCCTGGCCTAATATTTTGACTTTGTGGTCCGCTTATTGGTATGTAAACTTTCTTAGGACTGTTTATATTCGGAGGTAGTGGACTTCTTTGCGGAGCTAGCAAACTATGCGGCGGCACACACCGTACTGAAGGGTTAACATTACGATTGTTAATCTTTGCGGGAGGTTCGTCGTCAGTTAAGTCCACGGTAACAGAACTCATTTTACTGTGGTTCCGCTTTTCAGCTTTTACTGCTGGCGTGGTGGGTTTGGCGCCATTAGGTATATTATTAACTGTAGGCGATTTTCCGGGGTTATTAACAGCTTGCGGTGACGAATTGGGCCCTGATTTTGGGGCCGCGTTTACTGCCGGTATTAGTCTGGGTACCGGAATTGGCTGTTGAAGTTGTTTTGCATTACGAGTATTTGGGTTAACTTGACTTTTGTTTTGACTCTTATTATTGTTAGTAGTACTTTGAGTATTATTATTTGTATTTAATTGGGTTTGCGCAGATAATGTGGTTTGTCGCTTTCGTGAATTTTTATCAGTCATGAGAACTTGCATACCAACAGAACGGGTAATTTTCAAAGGGGCTATTGCGGAGGAATTCTTTTTTTGTTCTTCTTGTACGGATTTCAAGACCAATTGTAAGTCTCGATTCTGCTTTGTTAACATCTTTGCCTTCGATTTATATTCTTCTACATTTTGTGCCAGTACTTTAATCTGTGATTTTATTTCACCCAAATTACTCTTATCAAAAACACTTTCAACTATTTTTAAGATACAAAAATCTTCTAATTCTTCACGAGTCATCTCTGCTAGATTCTTTTTAAATGATTTGAGAGTAGTGGTTGACAACAATGGGCTCTTTTCCACAGCTTTCGCTTCCGGCGCGGATTTTTCTGTAGATTCTTCTTTATTTTTTGTATTTTTATCAAAATCTGCAAAAAGTAATTTTAAATAATAAGTAGAATATTTGATATTTATATTACTTCTAACTTTATTGTTAGTTAATTTAATAATAATAGCTACACGTCTTACGTCAGTTCTCTGTTGGGGGAAGCAGAGGAGAGGCAATTAAATTATGTAATAAGCACCCTTGTAATTAGTTTTGAACGGAATGAGACATCACGATTCTTACACGCTTATCTTGCTTCCTTTACATTCATCATTAACTATTTATCAAGTTTAGTAAATTATTAATATTAATCAATAATTTACTACTAATAATAAAACAACTACTTTTTTGGGCGTAAATAGAAAATATAAGAAACTATTTAAATTATATTAATAACCACAACTCTAGTTAACATATAAGTAACATATAACTTTTATTATCTTTTTTTTAATATTTAATAAAACAGCTCACCTGAATCATTTTGTAAGTTTTTCACCGTTTGTTCTTCTTTACTTTCTATATGGTCGATCAAATCTTTAGCCTCTTCTTTAGAGTCTCTTTCAATTTTCTCAATGTTGTTTTCAGTTGGTTTATTTTCTTTTGTTGTGGATTCATCATCGATAAGCATAATATCATCGTCATCTTCTATGCTAATGCATTGTTTGTTACTTGAGTCAGATTTAGTTTCTTGTTTAGGAGATTCCGGTTTAGTCGTAAGATTGTCTTCATCGTCCGAAAGAATATCTAACATATTAGATAATTTAAAGTTCATAAGTTTATTTGTTGGGTCTGCCTTATCTACAGGGTGCAAATTTTGTTTTAAATTATTTATTTCCTCTCCGTTTTGTGTATTTTCTTGCACTTCATTTAAATTGTCACTTTTGTCAAAATTCAAAGACTCTACTGGTCCATCAGGTTCTGTAATAAAGTTAGATTTCTCACGATCCTCAACATTTTCTATTGATATTTTTTCATTAGTAATTTCTGTAGATTCGATGGACATATTTGCGTCATCATCAAGTGCAGTAAGAGGGTTAGATGTATCATGATCTTCAACATTTTTCACCGACATTTGCTCTTTATTATTTTCTGTAGAGTGGTCCAAGATATCGGCATCAAGTTCAGTCTTTAGGTTGGATTCATCATGATCCTTCACATTTTTTGTGTATGTTGCATCTTCGATATTTTCTGTAGACTGATCCGAGATCTCTGTATCTAAAAGTATATTCTCATCCATGTTGTCGGAATTTTCTTTTTCATCAGCAATATCATCCGAGATATCTGTATCTAAAAGTATATTCTCCTCCATGTTGTCGGAATTTTCTTTTTCATCAGCAATATCTATAACATCTTCACTTATTATACTAGTGGACCCATTTTTTTTAGTGTCATCCCCATTTTCATTGTTTGTCGCATTTTCTAATAAATTATTTACCCTATCTTCAGGTATTGTATTGTTTTCAATGTCATCAATCCCAAAATCTTCTAACTGACTTTCATGAATCGTCCTCAGTTCTTCTTCTTCATTATATTGCTGATTTAAATCTACTTTCTGTTCATGACTGTCATCTTCATCTTTTTTACAATTTACTTCTATATTTTCTAAGTGACTTTCGTCTGCAGCGTGCGTCTCACTTTTGGCAAGATCTGCATCATCATTTTTATCACAGTTTACCTCGCTTTGTTTTTCTGCACTATCGTTTTCACTATTTTCTTGCTCTTTGTCATCTTTGCATTCAGTCTTAATTTCTTTTGATATATTTTCACTTTCATCTTCTATAACGTGGTTTTCGTTTTCTACATTAGTACTTTCATATAAATCAATTTTCTTATTTTCCTCTAATTCAGCATCCAAAGACGAAGCTTCTTCATCGGAACCAGTTCCGTTTTGAACCTGCTTTTCAGCATTGACGTCGGCATGACTTGATATCGAGTAGCCTAAAATTTTGTCTAGTAGAGGACTTTTAACGTCTTTTTCATTTCCATTGGTCTCTTCAGTCGAAGACATGTTATTTTTTATTGCAATGTCGTCAATGCTTAAAATTAATTGCATTGTTCAGCATTTCCTTGATTATAATCGGTTCGAGTTCTGTAGTCTGCAATTAAAAAAAAGTTTCCATTACTACACTGCATTTCGTTACTAAATACCCTCAACATTTTTTAAACATTTTTCTCTAATTAATGTTCCTATTCTCTTTTGATAATATTCATTCTTGAACAAAATGCGATTGTAGCTACTGCGTTTGTAAAATTGCAAATTGCAAAGGAAATTAATAAATTATTATTAAGGAGTACATATTACAAAGAATATTAATGGAAAGCTTGGTAATAATAATCGAACTGAAATAAAAAAATAAAATAAAAAAACTGCATTGTATGAGACAACAAATAGGAGATAATAGATAAATGGAATGAAATAAGTATACCAACTAGTTATACTATTAACTGTAAGTCTAATTTATTTACCAATGTATGTAGTCTAATTTATTTACCAATTACTTAGATTCATATTTTTTTAAATTTATTTTATAAATGAAAAGATAAAAACATTTTGTTTAACATGTTATTTCTAATAAAATTGAACTGAAAACTTAACTGCTTAGAAAGCATTTACTGACTCTAACAATATAGCTAGGTTTTAGAAATTCTACTGCTAATAGAAATAAGAAAGTTAGTGAGTATGGATGTATGTTTGTTACTATTTCACGCAAAAACTACGGAAGATTGGGTTAAGATGAATTTCTGACTGAGGTTTTAACTCTTTATATTATGATTTAGATAAAAACACACCTGAACCCAACAAACAATAAATTGAAAAACTACGAGCAAAACAGACTAAATAAATGTCATCTGTCAATTTTCATACGTCAAATAAGTCTCGTATAGAGACTCATTTATTATTAGACTAATTTAGAGTTTAATTATAATAAAACGTTATAAGCCTTTTATATAAATATAAACCTTAAATAGGGTCCTTCTAGACTCAAGTCAAATGTGAGCACCCTTGTAAGATCGAGGGTCAAATCAGATATGCAACATAAAACATTACAATCCATACGTTGCGTATGAACTACCTAACGAAATAAAAACGAAAAAAATCTAGCATCAACAGCTGGGTTAGAATTCAAATAAAACTATAGAAACACAATTTTAATTCGTTTTATTGTTCATCAACTGTCACCTAAGTACACGTACGTCCATAGATAATATACTTATGCGTACGTCGTCGTCAGGATGTCAGGACATATAATAATAAGCTATGACTTGTCCATAGATTATACAACTCGTCGTTGACAAGTTCCGTCAGTAGGTGTCAGTCACATATGTTGGGAGACGTTGGGAGTAGAAATTACTCCAAGGGAGTAGACGTCAGATTTTATCAGATTATTGGACAGCACAGTCGATTATTGGATACTGAAAAAATAAAGATACAACATTCCGATAGCCAGTACACTCATGAGACAATAATTTATTGTACAAATACCCTAACTGTTATCAATCAGCAGTCCAAAATTTGACGAGTATTCCCGACATGTTACCTATAATCGCAACTTTGAAAACAATAGTCGCTATTTATAAAAGTAAAATAGGATAAAGATGGCATGGCATATAATTCCTTTTTTTTTTTTTTTGTTGACGCAGGGTAATGCCTTTACGCACGCTACCAGCAGCCTGGGTGGCTCCTGGTACAGTGTCGGGCTCGGCGTTTGAGTGCCCCTACCGACTAAACCCCCTGCGAGTGCCTTCAGCCGCTTTTGGATGGTGAGATCCCGGATCTGCAGGCTACAGGACCCCACCAGCGACAGGCTGGCCTTGGCGAAAGGCCAGACTTCTCCTCCTTAAGGGACTGCCCGGCCACTCTTGGACCAGTCCCTACGGCGTCGTGCCTGAGCGGACCGGGTTCCCATCCCGGCCCAACACGAATGCGGAGGAACTACTGGAGGCGCATAAGATAGCGCCTTCTTCGCTCCCCCGGCCGCCGTCTGCGGGCGGAGGCCTCAGTGGCCTCCTCCTCTCTAACCCGCTCATCGGCCTCCTTCTGGGACATTACTGTCTCGCAGAAGGAAGCCAACGCCTCATAGGACTCGTCATTGTCGAGCATCGCGGTGATGATGCTCGACAGAGACAAGTCCCCTCCGATGACCGACGTCAGATCGTGACGCAGCGCCTCCCATCTCGGGCACACCGCGAGGGTGTGCTGGGCGGAGTCCACCGCCGCATGGCATATAATTCCTAGTCTAATGTCGAATAATTAAGTCGAAAAAAAAAAGTCGATAAAATAGTATCGAATTGAGAACCGATGAACAATTATTAGCTGGAGCACGTCAAAGATTTCTACAATAGGGAACGTGCACGAAACATAGAGGCAGCACTTTCGCCGCCCTAGTGATCATTTAAGGAATCAAGTGCTAGCAAAACACTAAGCAAACAACAATGACATGACATGTTGACATATGTCATCGTATAAATACATATCATACGTATATACGAAAATATCTAACATTCGGTTTACATTTCAGCCAGTAGTTAGCGTGGCAGTCTAGAAGCTTGTTCCCTATTTAGTATTTATGAGCGGTTTATTAAATTTAAAGAATTTGTAGGGAGCGAAGCGTGCGCACCTGAAGAGCAGAAAGCCCAAATTTAAAATTTAAATATTCCTTAAAGAAATACCACAGTTTTAAAATTAATGCGTCGTTTTTGCGTCATGACTCTGAAATTAAAAAATTAAAAAAATTAAAAAAGAACGTTAAATCATTAGTATTATTTATTAAATATATATTGATCGCCAAAAAAAAACCTAATTTATTTGTAATGATTATGTTTTTACATTATTTTACATTACCACAAAAAGGGCTAAAACTCAAATAGATGTCTAGCACAATCATATCTAAATTCCTATATTTTGTGAATTGAGAAATGCTAATATTTAATATTCATTGTATTTAAAAATATAATGTCATATCATGCCAAAGTGTAAATTTGTTATTATAGGAACATTTAAGTAAGCTGTGTATTTAAATGTGTAATACAACAAATCTATGCCACAAAAGCAAGTTTTTCGTAAAATAATATATTAGCACCCAATGCACTGTATTCCAAACAAGTAAGCGACCAGCCAGACTGTAAGAGAATCTCGTAGAAATCAGCTGACTTGTGCTTACAGCACAAGTTACAATTCAAGAAAAGGGATAATAAAAATATAACTTTATTAGTTTTTCCGGTTTTACAAACTTGATGGACCATAAAGTCTGTATGTATAATAAAATAATGTGTATGTAACTTAGATTACTAAATGATCTAAGGTATGTAAGTATAATAAAATAAATAATTATCTTATTTTGTAATGGTTGCACTGGTTTTAACATATTTTTAATCAATAATGACACATTCCTTATATTTTAAATAAGACTATTGAAACACTGACACAAAAGTACTAGACAAATTAAAACAATAGCGTCCCTAGCGTCAAAGCCACCTCTCTCTCAGAGTATCAGGTAGTTAACTGAGCGTTGGGGAAGTTGGATCGATCGCGGAATGCGCGATAAACCTGAAAATATTTTTGCCACGCTTCGAAATTTCCAGGTCTAGTCAGAAAATGTGCGAAATTTGCAAGTTACTGTGTCATCGAACGCCTAGAATTAGATGCCTTTACCATATTTTTTGTGTCAGTACGCAACATATTACTTACGACGTGTATTGCTAAGCAAAGATTAGACTAAAAATTAAATTGTATAAATATTTATACAGATGATATTTCAATTGTCATTTCTGCATCGTATAATTTTATACTTTTATAATAATTATATAGTTTTATTTCTTTAATTTATTAGTTTATATTTATTTACATTAAAGCAATATATCTCTCGTAAAATTACAGCCGCCTGGAAAATATCACTTAAAAGTGACGACGTCGTCGAAATAAATTTACTTTGTAATCAAATTTTATTGGTTAATACAATAAAGTTTATTAATTATAATATCGTATCCTGACTCACTGCCGAAACTATTGGACCAATCAAATTTATTTTTGGTATACATAACACAGGCTAAGAATGTATTTTTGTGAATTTCATTCATATTGGGGTAATAAAAGTTTTCCGTCCGTCCCTTTCGTCATTCAAAAAAGTATTACACGCGTTAACAAGCTTTTGGTTTCTTTTGTTTAAAAACATATAATTTTATCATTTTACAATTTAGACACTTTTTTCTTTTACATTCTAAAAATTTGTACAGAGCAAAAAAAAAGTACAAGTACGTACTTATTATTATATTACGATCGGAGTTTAAAACGAATCATAAAAAATAAAAATGTTCTCAAGCTCAGACAACTCAAAACAAAACCATACTCAGAAGTAGCCATTTTGCTTCGCAATTTGGCGCAGACAAATTTTTGCTTTTCATTTTATACGGTGCACACGTCGTTCGCGTGCACACCGACGCGAACGTAAACACGCACACACACAAAAACACTCGACCCCTCCCGCTCAACGCCTTTGCCAAGCGCCAATCGGCTACTTCACTTCGTACTTCGTAGAAATTATGACGTGCCACATAACACAACACAAACGTTAAATCTTTTTTTTAATACACATTTTTTTTGCAATATATAAAAACACATATTTATAAAACATTTCTTTATTGCAATAGTAGCGCATAATAAAAATATTAAATTATGTGGTTAGAAAGTGATAAACATAATTTTCACATTGAAACTACGGATCGCTTATATTATATTTTTCGCTCAATCTCTCTCGCTTCTTTGTTCTAACTTTAGAATCCACGTTTTGTGTAATATAAAAAAGTTTAAGAATATTGAAATGACAATGAGTATTATTTTCTCCGTTAGTACCAAGCTTGGAGTTGTTATATAAGTCTAATATAAATTACTCCAAGGTATCAAGGACAAAAATATCTTCTCTTTGTAATAACTGTAAAAAGAGTTTAATAATATTAAAAAGATAAAATAAGAGAACAAAATTTGTACTGTTTTTGTCTTTTGTTTATTTTTTAATACGATAAAAGGTGTAATAATTACGTTCTTTGTAAAAACAAGAATAAGATGGAACGATTAAGATTTTACTATTAAGTGACATAATATATGAAATAGGGAGAGATTTGAATGACAATGTTATCATATAAAATATTGGTGTTTTATTTATTTTAGGTTATCAAAGTTAATTACTAGCATAAATTTTCAATCAATTTTGTCGTTATAATAGCAGTTTGTTTATCCCTTCACAACAAAAATGTGATGGGAGACTATAAGGTGGAGGAAAACGTATATACGGACTTTCGGGTGTGAAATATTTTCCCACATAATAAAAAGCAAAAATCTGTTAAAAATCTGCCCAACATCCGGACGGTACATTCGTTGACGGCGAGCACGCTATAACTCCTGTAGCTTGTTCTGTCGTAAACTGACATCGCGCTTTGTCGTCTAGATGCTCGACCATGTTCCGTTGTTTATTGCTCACATCTCATCATTTCTAATTGTTGTCGATAGACGACTGTCCTCAAAGTTGTGCCATTTAGTAAGAATCTCTAATGTACGAGTTCGGCACTGGCACTGCCGCTGTGCCAGTTTTTGGTGCACTACTCGGGTCCGTCCACTTAGGCGAACAATTAAGGTTGTCGTGCAGAATCCACTTGTCATTGTAAAATCCATGTTGAATTCCCTATTTCTATGCCGACTGTTGTTATACGCTCAAGTCCCGCTGTTGGTTTAACGTACCTTTCTTGATCAAATCGATTTAAAACGGGAAATTTTGAATTGAATCCTCCAACGTTCTAATTGACATTCTAATACCTCAGCAAGCCCAGTAGACAGTTAGTTGTTACTACTACGTTAGTAGTATTAAATCAATGGTCGTAGATTTGTTTTTTATGTCGCATTCGATTGGTTGATTTCAACCTTAGTTTACAGCATTGATATGCTAGTTCTTTTTTTAACGTGTTCTTAAATGTTTAGTTGTAATTATTTAGTTGTAAGAGATAGTGCCACGCTGCATGCTTGCATGAAGCCGAATTGGGCCGGCACGACCGGGGAGGTACATGAGACATATACCGCTTACATAAGACCGACGTAAAGAGACAGCTGCGCTGTTGCGTTTCGTGCAGTGTGTAAGTAGCCGGTGGCCCATGGAGGTGGGAGGAGAAAGAAAAGAGAAGAGGAAGAAGAAAAAAAAAAGAAAAGAAGGCAGCGCATTTGTATAGCCTCTATGCGGATGTCTATGTGCGTTGGTAGTCATGAAAATGGTTCCGACTGCTCGTTTGCCCCCCTGTACCATAAAAAAAAAATAGTAAGAGGTAGTGCACGCTGCGTTACAACCGAATTGGGCCGGCACGGCAGGAGAGGTTCTCGCCTATACTGCCAAAAAGTGACAGCTGTGCTATCGCGTTTCGTGCGTTATGTAAGTAAACAGATACTTGGCCACTAATCGCACTACTCCTTTACCACCCTATTATACTATAAAATGACTCGACTGCCAAGTGGTCTAGTGGTTAAAGCATGTTCAACCACAAACGTGAGGTTCCGGGTTGGATAAGAAAGTGTTATTGGAATTCTTCAATTTCTAATAACAGTCCAGAGTCAGGAAGTTGGCGGTGTTACACCCTGTGCCTCGGAGAGCAGATTAAGCCGTCGGACCTGAGCCTGATTTCTCATCGGTCGTGTCGGACTGCAGTCCCATCGGTATACAAGGTTTATACAAGCGAGAGGCATTAAATTAAACCACATATTTAGTGTATTATTTTCTATCTACACAAAAAAAATCAGATCAATCGGAGCAATAAATTAGCCACAGGAATTTTTTAAAGTTTTTTCTCACTTCGTACACGCTTTAAGTCAGCTGATCGCCGACTATAATCAAAATCAAAAAGTTTTTATTCAAAATAGTATTACAGGAATTACTTTTTGAACGTCAACAATAAAATCTACCACCGGTTCAACCCTAGCCCTGTCCTGAGAAGAACCGGCGAAACAAACTCAGCGGGCCTCATGTTATGTCATGTAAGATTAAAAAAAATATAAAAATACAAATACATTTGCATATTATCTATACTAATATTATAAAGAGGAAACCTTTGTATTTTTGTATGTTTGTATTGAATAGGCTCAAAAACTACTGGACCGATTTCAACGAAAAAACTGCCATACGTTAACGATTCTCGCGAACGCTGCCTAAATGGTTAGAGATATATGGTTGACTTCTATAGAAAAGCTGTAGAGCTCAATAATGCCTATAAAAATTCCGCGATAGTATAAACAAAACATTTATATTTTAGCCATTATAACCACTTTTCCATAGAAAAAAAGTAATTAAAATTATTAGCCTATGTTTATTGATCATATTATCGTCAAATACTAATCCTTATCCAAATAAACTATTTATTGAACATGATTGTTTCAATAGCTATAAATTACTTTTTATTTTATTCCAATCATACATGGATTGTCTGATTGGAATAAAATAAAAAGATATTACGAATTTAAAATTGTAATTGGTATTAAAATGAATGATGGCCACCGCGCCGGCCGATATGTGTCGCAAGACTCGCACTGCGGAACCGCAGGGGAGGGTCAGGGATACGTCAATAATTATTTGGGATGAGTGCACCATGAGCCATAGAGCTCATGTAGAAGCAGTAGACCGCACATTACAAGATATTAGGAGCTGTGGTAACATTATGGGAGGTGTAACTTTTGTTTTAGCTGGAGATTTTCGACAAACTCTTCCGGTTATAACAAAAGGTACACGTGCCGACGTTATTAAAGCGTGCCTTGCCAACCCACACAAACGCTCTTTAACAACTTTTTTAAATTTATTAATCGAAAGTTTTTGGACGCTTTCTGGGATCCT
>LUGF01048929.1:432524-443540 GCA_001625245.1 Calycopis cecrops | reverse complement strand
ACTTTAAAAATTCCTGTGGCTAAACTATTGCTCCGATTGATCTGATTTTTGTTGTGAAGCTTAGAAATTATACACTATAAAATATGTGGTTTCATTTAATGTCTCTCGCTTTTATCAACCTTTTATAATATTATACTTGGTTAGTTTTTGGTCACCGGCCAAATTTTCAGGTTAGGTTCAGAATCAATAGTACATTCGGTTTATGTAATAAAAAAGATTAAAAAAATAATAAGATATAATTATTTTGTCTTATGTTATCAACATATTTCTTGGTCACCACGTGAGATCCGACTCGCGAATGTCGCTTGGCCGGCGTCACTGACCTTGACGTCGATACAATATACATTTAAACAAAGATCTATATATTTTTAAAGACCCTTTCAAATAGATTTTTATTTAACAAAAAATTACAAATAGATGATAAAGCGTAGACAGAGAATACAAGATAAAGTAGTAGTAGCTGTTGTCAAGTAGACATAATTCTGTGTGTGAGTGTGTTTTAAATTTTATCGTCTAGTTATAATATTTTATTTAATAAAAATCGATTTGAAATGGTCCTTAAAAATACATCGAATTGTTGTACTTGAACGAAATGTATCGACTTCAAGGTCAGTGACGTCGGCCTACCGTGAGTCGCGGGTGTGATGCACGCGGTGACCAAGAAATATGTTTTACAACATGGGACAAAGAAATTGTATCTAATTATTTTTTTTAAACTTTTATTTCATAAATCGAATGTATTATTGTTTCTGAACCAGACCTGAAAATTTGGCCGGTGACCAAAAACTAACCCTGTATAGAAGGGTAAAAAAATACACAAACACATCACCTATCATCGGTAAGACACTGCATATTTTATTTTATAATTATTTATTTTTTATCTACTAAATTACGACATATTTTTTCAGTTGCCAATTTATTTATTTTTTGTTCTCCCATTTTTATGGGTATATTAGTTGGTTTATGTATATTTATTACATTTATTTTATTTTATTGACGTATTTTATCAAAAAAGGGTGGAGATCTATATATATAAAACTCAAACGTGACATAGCCAGATGGCTCATCAACGCACAGCCCAAACCACTGGACGGATCAAACTGAAATTTGGCATCCAGGTAGATGTGTGTAGATGTGGTTACGACGTAGGCATCCGCTAAGAAAGGATTTTTAGAAATTCAACCCCTATGGGGGTGAAATAGGGTGTTGAAGTTTATATGGATTTCTTAGAAATTAACGCGGGTGAAACCGCGGGGCACAGCTTGTTTTTAATAAGTCTGTATTTTTGAAGTAAAACTTCTATACGCGCGCTTGACATGGGGAGTAAGCTGGCGAGAGCATTACAAAAAAGCACACATCGGACGAGGCCAATGAAAGTTTTAATTCCAATTCTCCTCCTTGGGCAACTTACACACAGCACGAAATGCGACAGCACAGCTAATACTTTACACCGGTATTTTTTTTTTTTTTTTTTATTTATTTATTAGTACAACCACATCATAATGTATTATACATACAGTTTTTTAAACATTAAAAAGGTAATTTATCTGATACTTATGACAATAACGGTGTACATAACATTTTTTAAACTGCATCAGTTCTAATTTATATTTATATAATTTTAGTAATTACTCTATTTTTTGTTAAGAACATATTTTTTAAGTTTACGTTTAAAACTGGCAAATGATTTGTGAAATATGTCAATATCTGGTTCATGAGCTTGTATAGAATTGTACCAACTTAGAGCCCTACAAAGAGGTGATTGTTGACCTAAATTAGATTTGGAAAATGGTATGTAAAATGTTTTTTTAATTCTATGTCTTGGGTTAGAAAAGGGGATAACTAAAGATACTTCCTGTAATAGGTGACTACACTGAATTTTATTATTAATTAATTTGTGGAAAAAATATAAATCATGTAAGCGGTATCGTGTAAGCGTACATCCCCGGTCGCTCCAGCCCAATGCGGTTGCATGGCACTACCTCATAAGGAACATGTTTATTTGAAATTAAAATGTTATACCTATATGTGATTTCAAACGGTTAAATAAGTGATTTAATACTAATTTAATAAATCTAATTCATTTAACACAATATTCACACACATTTTTTATTTATTTAAGATAGTAACTACTTAATAAAATATACTAAAACTTATTAATATTACATACAAACATCTAAAAATAATATATTAAATAGTCTATTTTTTAATATGATTTATGGGAGATTTTTACATAGCTGGTATTATTATTTACACATTACAGACACGTAAATGCACACTGTACAACCACGCTTGCACGCACACTTGCATTTAATTGTTGACTAGTATTCTTTTTTGATTGTAGGGCGACGCTCCTCCTAGACATTATCTAATCAAAGCTTTTATTATAATTTATATTAAAACCATAGATTTAGAATTGTTTTCACTACGTTACTTCCATTCTAAATCTATGATTAAAACAATATAAAAATATAAATGCAGTTTAACCCCCTCACTACTTAAATGAAATGCAAAGAATTGATTATTTTATATTTTTCATACTATTTAAGAAGAATATAAAAGCATAAATTCTTCGCATACCAAGATATCTGTTCTTATGAAATATCAATTCATCCTTATTTATCTCCTATTTTATGCATAACTATTTTACTTACAATTAAACAATTACAGGATAACAACAAATTAAAAATCAAATATTATAAAGATAAAATTAAAATGAATAAAAAGAAGTTTTCATGAATTATTCAATCATATAGTCCAGTCACTACCCCTGAGCTACGTTCAGAGCTACAACGGTACCACGAATATTTCCTGAAAGTGCCTATAAATTATATTAAGATTTAGCATAAATATAATATTTATCTCAAAGAATTGAAGTAGCTGATCGCTTTTTACAAAAAGAAACTGCACAGTTTCTCAGTTCTTAAATCTTATATCTTATTTCATTCAGATCTTATATCTTATATCTTATTACAGTTAACCATTTTCGGGAGCACTTATTCACGATAGGTAGTGCGCATTGGCGGCAAGTCGAACGTCAAGGAGTTATAATGAATGTGTATGGCCATTATGGCCAATGTACTTTGGCAGAGGGGAACGTCCAGTTTTGCTGACTCCGTTATAAGCTCTAAGTTCAAACACACACAAAAAATTTCATCAAAAGCGGTCCAGTCGCTTAGGACTTCAGTGGCATACAGACTCATACAATAAATATATAGTTTATATAAAAAAATATATCTATATTATCGAAAGTAATGTTCGAAAAGCATTATACTGCATGATTTTAAGCTTACTGGAAAAAATGGAAAACGTTTGACTTTGACGGTATGTCAGAATACCAATTGTCATTGTCATTTTTGGCGCAACTAAAGTTGAAATTCAAATATTTTTGATTTGAATTGAAAATTTTTCTCAAAGTAATCTATGAAATAAATTGTAAACATAGTATATTTTTTAATAAATCCTTCAGCTAAATTAGATTTTAGATTAGATTGAGTTTATGATTAAGATATACAAATATTTAACCCCAAAATGCTTTTTTTGTATTCAAAGAAGTCTCTGGTAAAGTTATAAGATTTTTTATAAAAGTAATGACTATTTAAATATATGTTATTGTTTATTGAATGACATGCCTCTTTTAAAGATCACCTCAAGCACAAGCTACAGAATATTTACGTACCTAAAACGTTTGAAAAGTAGTGAACTAGAGAAAATATACTCTGATGAGCAAAAAGCAAAAATTTTAGAAGTGGTGAATAATTCAGAGACTAATTCCTTATTAAGGTTTGTAATAGAATTGTGTACTTATTTCCTTTTATTTTAAAAACACTCATTATAATGAAATAAAATAATATGTCAGCATATTGAACCAAATCTATTCACTTAATTTTCCCTTTTTATCATTTTCCAAAATTAATTAACCTTTTGTCTTTGAAAGTCTAAATCTATATAAACCTACCTTCAAAACCCCAATTTACATGCAGACGTATTCTAATGCCAAACCCTATATTCTTTTTTCAGATATGACATATCTAAAGGCAGATTAAAAACTTTTACACAATGGAAAACTAGAAATGGAGATATAAAAACAATTGCTGATATTGAGTCAATCCAGGGCTTTACGGAGAAGACTACAAAAAAGCTGTTGGACAGTATTGTTGATGACTCGGATAATTCAGTGTTGTTGAGGAAACTCAGGGGACAAGTACTTTATCCAGTGTTAAGTGAAAGTGTTAGAGAGGTAAAATGTAGCAAAATTACATACCTTTGGCTAATGGATGAAACAGGGCAACGCATCTAAATAAATGGCTCCGAATCCTCGTTTGCCCCATCATACTATAAAAAAAACATGATTTATGTAGTTGATTGCTCGTTACTGTAATAGTTTAATGAATTTAATCAGTTTATTCAATTATTTAATTTAGCTGGACATTTCACAAGCTTTACCATTTCACAAGTTTTTATGGTATAGGGGGGCAAATGAGCAGTCAGAGCCATTTTCATCACTACCGACTCCCTTAGACATCCACATAGAGACCACACAGATGTGCACACCTTTTCTCCTCCCACCTCGATAGGCCACTGGCTGAAATGCGTCAGCACAGCTCTCACTTTATACCAGTCTCGTATAAGCGAGAGGACCCAGGTCGTGCCGGCCTAATTCGGCTGCATGCAAGCATTCAGTGTCGCACTACCTCTTACAAAAATCTTGAATAGTAATTTAAAAAAAAAGTGTAGTAAAAGTAATTTTTCTGTGTAAGGTTAATTCTTTTATCTTTCTTTGTCTAAGTTTTCATTAATACGTAAGATCGCAAGACAGCAAGATATAATAAACACCCTTTAATAACTTGAGACTTCAGGTCTCTTCAGCCATTGCCATTGGCTGTAAAGGTTTCATAAATGTCAGACTTATTAATGATTACATAAACTGCTATAAAATCTGGAAAATGGTTTTATTATAATGTCAATCACACTTTTCAACATGTTTTTCAGTTTTCATAAACTGTGTTAAAATGTGCAAATGATATAACTGAGTCCAGAATAAGTGTGTACACTGTAATCTCAATCTTAATCTCGGCAGACATACTTGCCAAATGTCAGGTAATGAACACTAAAAAAAAATCAAATTTTTTCATAAAGTACACGGTGGACTAAGCAATAGTCAATACAAAATCTTATACATACAATAAACCAACTATGTCTGTTGATGTGTATGTTTTGAGTGTTTTCTTTAATTTAAAATCACTACTATGTTTTTTGTGATGCTAGTCTTGATTTTATCTATTTTGGATTTCAGGATTGTAGGACAGTGTTGGCGATATACATAACAGTGTACTCGGTGTGCTGGACACTAATCGACCGAGCTGGTTACGAAGTCCGGGAGTGGAAGTACTTCAGAATCGATTATCCAGAGGGAAAGAAGCTACATATTGTAGATATTTATAATATTGTGAGTTGCTTATGAGCTCTATAATACATGCAACATCTTGTTGTAAGATTGGAAATTGTGCAAAAAATTACAAAAAAATTAGAGGCCAAACTCTTACAAACGTTACGAAATTCATATCATCACACCAGTGACATAAAAAGGAGTCTTTTTCGTGACAACCGTCGCCTATAGTCATCCACAGAAAGATTATACACATACATTGTCGTCCTTCCCCCTCTCTCATCCTTGGACTACCGGATGATTACACACCGAACGAAACAAGACAGCACATCTGTCAATTTACGCCATTGTATAAGCAAGAGGTACCTTCCAGGTCATGCTGGCCTAATTCGGCTACATGTATGCGTGACACTACCTCATTCTCTATTCTATTTAACCAACGCCGCTTGTTGGGCCTGCCAAATTTCTTTTTCTCTACATTCAGAAGTAGGTATATTAACTCTACATGCGGGCCAAAATTCAAATCATATCGCAATACAGCAATTACTGCAGACTTCTCTAAAAAACATATTAGTCCTGATGCAAAGTGATATTAAGAGGAATACTTTTGTAAATGTATGAATGCATCACCTCTTGATGATTGACCCTTTGACCCTTGATGATGACTTGATGACCACATTTTTTTTAAATAACGTTTTTTATAAAAATTTCTTTAAAATACATTTTAAAATATTCTTTAAAAATACTCTTGAAAATACTCTTTAAAACCCTTTAAAATACCCTTAATTAAAAATACTTTTTAAAATACTCTACAAATTACTCTTTAAAATTTTCTTTAAAATACTCTTTAAAATTCTATTTTAAATGCTCTTTAAAACTCTATTTTAAATACTCGTTCAAGTACTCATTACCATTTTAAAATACACTATAAATGTGTTGCAGGCGTCCGAGGTAACCCAGAGTCTCCCCTCTGCAGACGTGTACGTGATGAAGGGGGAGGCTACTACCCTCCGTGCGGCCGGGAGCGACCCCAACAACGCCAAGGCGTTGGGTGTGAACCTGCAGAAGGCCCAGATGATAGCCATGATAGTGGCCCTCATAAACTCCGGGCAGAGAGTGTGAGTGTCCAGTCAAGAGTCATATCTGTTGCATATTCATATCCTGTAGTAGGAGTAGGTAGTGACACATCGGAGTTAACAGATGATGCCTAGCATCTGATATTTGGATCCTTGTCGACCTCCTCAACCTGTTACTCAGCCCGCTCTGCTGTCTATGGCTAACCATAAACTAGTGTATAAATTAATATCATACTTACTAGTATTGATTAATCTCTTTAAAGTATTTTAATTTAAGTAAATATAAAAATCCCTTATAGAATCACTATGCCGTCCATCCGTCTGTATGTCTGTCAAGGAAACAAAGGATGGGTATAGGGTACCTCCTCTTCACCCGGTATTGTAATTTGTAACATAATTTTTGTTTGAGAATTAATTTATTTCTAGAAATAGAGGATACAGATTGAATTATTTTATTTTTTTTAATTTCAGGAGCAGCGAAGAAGAAAACAAAGTATATTTTTTGAGGCCTACATTACCTTTCAGGTAATATTTTTACATAAGAATTTGATATATAGTTACAACTGCTAAGTGAAAGTTTATCTAGTGAGTGGTGGAACGAAACAGACATCGCTGATAGACAGACAGGTGATAAAAGGACAACCGACTATTACCTGCAACTTTAATAAGCTTTGATAAAATTTATTATAATATTATATATTTCTTTGTTGAAAGTTGAAACATTACAAAGGGTAAACCTGCCACTTGACAACCATCAGAAATGACTATGATATTTTTCTCGGTCGGTCTTGGTGTCACAAGCTGTCGGTTTTTGGTTTGTAACTGCCTTGAAAATTCACTCTTATACTTAAATTGACTCTCCATTGGACGGGAAAGAACTATTGAGGGCAGGACAGCAATAATGTATTGATAGTCACTAAAACACTACCCGTTTGCCTTCATACATTATTATTTTTTATTATTGGATTCCATAGCATATGAATGGCCAGTGCTGGATTAAGCTCTGACGGGGCCTGGAGCTTGGGAGACCTTAGAATTGAGAAGAGGGCCCTTTTATAGGTGCAAAAATGATCTTAAGGCCCTTTAGCCTTACGGGTCCCGAGGCTGCAGCCCCCCTAAGCCCCTACCTGGATACGGCGCGGAGTTGTCAATGGCTTTTCAAAGTTCATATAGAGACTAGTAATGTTGATCGAATTCAAAAAGGAATCGTCTTAAGTCTTGATGATTTTGTTACAGACTGTACGGCACGCTGGTGGGGGGAGAGCGGGTCTCCACCAGCCAGACGGTGGAGCAGCTGCTGCGGGAGACGCGGGAGAGAGGAGACAGGGGACACTCGGACCATAGGGGAGACAGAGGAGACTCGGACCACAGGGGAGACAGGGGACAGCGGGTGGTCGTCAACCCTCGGCTGCGGTCGTACTTCCTCGGACAGGAGGAGCTGCGGCGCGACATGCTGGGCCAGTGCCTTCTGCTGGCGCTCACCTTCATGGACGTGTGCGTGTACCGCGACGTGAACAGCGTCAGCCGGCTGCTCGGCTCCTCCAGTGGCTGAAGGCAATAAAGTGACACGGAGATATGGACTTTTTTTTATTTCTTGATTTCTTTTATGTAGTATAAGGGGCATAAACGAGAGAGAGACTGGGGAGACGTGTACCGCAGGAGAGACAGGGGAGATGTGTACCATAGGGGAGACAGGGGAGACGTGTGCCATAGGGGAGACAGAGATAAACTGGAAATGACATGTAAAAGTGAAGAAAGATGAAAAGGCCCACCCACACGCAAAACAGGCGCAATAGCGTCGAGTTGCGGAAAATGGCCCAGGACACAAGTAACAAGCAACAAAACAAGTAGGGGAGATTGGGGAGACATGAACCACAGGGAAGAAAGGGAACACTCGGACTATAGGGGAGAAAGGACACGTGGACAACTGGGGAGACAGAGGACAGCGGGTGGTCGTGGGCGCTTGGCTGCGGTCGTACTTCCTCTAGCAGGAGGAGCTTCGGCGCGACGTGCTGGGCCAGTGCCTGCTGCTGGCGCTCACCTTCATGGCCTTATAGTAATATACGGTATTTAAAACGAGCAGCCTGAGCCATTTTCATACCGCATACAGGCACCCACCCGCATAGAGTTTATGCAGGTGTGTTGGCCTCGTTCCCTTTGCCCTCATAAGTGGAAGGGGAGGAACACCTGGAGGTTTTAGTGGGTATAAGCCGCACATTTTGCAGCGGAAGTACCTCATAACCACTCTCTTCCCCCGAAGTCGAGTTTTCTTTATTGGTATGCATTTCCTGTAGTAAAAAAAAAGGTGTGTTGACGTTCGTCCACCAATAAAATGATACAGAGCTCTGGACGTTTTTTAAGGTTCCGCATCTCAAAGAGAAATAACGGAACCCTTATAGGATCGCTTTGTTGCCCGTCTGTCAAGACCTTTTTCTCTAAAACGCGTGAAGGGATTAAGCTGAATTTTTTTGTCAAATACGGAGGTCAGTTACGTCTTGATGCCTTGCCGCAACCGCCTATTAGGCGCCTATTAGGTGGTTGCGGCACACATTTAGTAGGCGCCTTACAGTTATAAGTTGATAATGATTTTTCCAATGATCTACATATAATTTACTAGTTTTAAGATTTATTCCTATATATGTGCTATAAGTTCTTACTTCTTGCCAAATTTCACAACTCCAGGTCAACGGGAAGTACCCGATAATGTTTGGTTTTCGACAAAGTACGTTTTCATACAAAATTTGTGCATAATTGGCTATATCTTTTTATTGCGTTAACTTATAAGTGTGATTTTTGTCAACATAAACGGCAGGCGTGAAGTTACAATAATTGAAAACCATGCATTACGTTTGGATTGTTCTTCACATTCATACGGAACCCTCGGTGTGCGAGTCGGACTCGCACTTGGCCGGTTTTATTTATTGTGTATGAGGGCAAACGTGCAGAAACCATTCTCATAAACTACCGACGCCTATAGACATCCGCATAGAGTATAAACTCTATGGAAATGGTATAAAGGAAAAGCATCTGTATAAACAGATGCTTTTCCTTCCTCCTCTCCCTCCAAGGGCATCAGTCCTCACCAGGGGGCTACTTGGCATTTTGCAGTCTCGTCAATTTATTATTACACTGCCACCTTCAACAGTAAATGGAATATACATAAAAAGTAATTTATGCAGTTCCTGACTCTTTGTTTCATAATTATTATAACTTATAAGTTATAGTACGACGCACAGGCAGATTTGCGCCATCTAGTGGGGACAGTTAGAAACGTATTATACAAGAGACGTTTTAGGTTATTTAAGTAAAGATTTTATTCTATAGCTGCGGTCACAGCAAATGCAGAGATTAGGCGGCATAAGCAACTTGCACAACACATCAGTGATTCCAACTAGGTCCTGATGTCGTTACAGTACCTAAGCGTGGTCTGAAAGAGCGTACCGTGTGGTACCGTCTACTTTATAACAGTGTGTTCTATTTCCTATTAATATTATAAATGCGAAAGTTTGTATGTTTGTTTGTTTGTTACTCCTTCACTCAAAAACTGCTGAACCAATTTTCATGAAATTTGGCACACACCGAGGGTAACTGGGATTAACACAGGATAGTTTTTATTCCGAAAAAATGTTCCTATAGGATGCCATGGGATGATTTTCCACGGGATCGAAATTTACACGGGTGTAACCCCGGGGCGCAGCATATTAAGGACAATATACTGTAGTATAATATATGTAACTTAATAAAAGATGGATACTTCTTTTTTTATTTCCTTAAATAACCAATGACCAATGAAAATAACCGCTTGGTTGTCCTAATAGATTGTTGTCTTCACTTTACTATTCGAAAACTGTTTTTGCATCCTTAGGCGCGTTTGTCGATAATAGTCTTGACGGTTGTATAGAGTGGCAACAATTGTGGAACCTCCTGGTAATTCCCGGACATTGATATTCTCTTTTTAATCTGTTTAATGTCAAAATGTAACACTAGATTGCTCATTTTGACAGTTAATGTGCAAAGTTATAAAGAGTTAATAATTTATTACAGGGGTCACGTTCCGAATATTCGGATGACTAGTTGCTGTACTAGTACTTCATTTTGCGGGTAGATGGCGCTTAGTAGCAGCCGAGTCAAATATTAAAGGGTAGTATTTAAGGAGGATTGTAAATTAGTTTTAAGTGTCAAAAATAATGAGTTTAGCGCATAGAATTGCTAAGTGAGCGACTGACTGCGAGCGACGAGAAATGAACAGAACAGAAATTTTAAATACAAAATGAGAAATTTCATAATATTTGAGCGACATGAATGCATGCCATGGAGCCGAATTGGGCCGGCACGACTTACACGATACGGCGTAAAGTCACAGCCGTACCTACTGTCACGTTTCGTGCGGTGTGTAAGTCGCCGGTGGCTCATGGAGGTGAGAGGAGAAAGGAGGGCAGCGCATCTATATTGCTTCCATACGGATGTCAATGGGTGTCGGCAGTCATGAAAATGGCTCTAAATGCTCTTTTGCTCCCTTATACTTTATAAAAAAAAAACTACCAGCCAAGA
>LUGF01048929.1:411549-430809 GCA_001625245.1 Calycopis cecrops | reverse complement strand
TAGCAATTGCTGCATGCTCTGTTACTCTACTATGCGGGTCTCGCAGCACTTACTGCACGGTCTGTGGCTCTACTACGCGGGTCTCGTAGCAATTGCTGCATGCTCTGTGGCTTTACTACGCGGGTCTCGTAGTAATTGCTGCACGCTCTGTTACTCTACTACGTGGGTCTCGTCGCAATTGCTGCACGCTTTGTTACTCTACTACGTGGGTCTCGTCGCAATTGCTGCACGGTCTGTGGCTCTACTACGCGGGTCTCGTAGCAATTGCTGCACGCTCTATTACTCTACTACGCGGGTCTCGCAACACTTGCTGCACGGTCTGTGGCTCTACTACGCAGGTCTCGTAGCAATTGCTGCACGCTCTATTACTCTACTATGTGGGTCTCGCAGCACTTGCTGCACGCTCTATTTCTCTACTACGCGGGTCTCGTAGCACTTGCTGTACGGTCTGTGACTCTACTACGCGGGTCTCGTAGCAATTGCTGCATGCTCTGTTACTCTACTACGCGGGTCTCGCAGCACTTGCTGCACGGTCTGTGGCTCTACTACGCGGGTCTCGTAGCAATTGCTGCACGGTCTGTGGCTCTACTACGCGGGTCTCGCAGCAATTGCTGCACGGTCTGTGGCTCTACTACAAGGGTCTCGTAGCGCCACTGTCTGTAGCCTTACAACGCGGGTGTCGTAGCAATTTCTATGAATTTTCTGGTTCTAATATAGTACCTAGCAAAGACACGGAACAGAGGCAAAGCTGCTAACGAGACCACAAGCCGCACAAGACTTATCCAGACAATGTTGTCACAGGAGGATAAAATTAAACAACAAAACAATCGTATTTTTAAGGAATGTATTTATTTTATACGTTACATAAATCGTAAATAATTCGGTCATTAGTGTCTGCAGGATGTATGGTTGTAACGGTGAATATGAAATAAATATAATTGTCTTCAAAATTGTGGAATTGTTTATATTGCTATTAGTTTAGTCTAGGCATTTTGTAAGGATATATCGGGTATCTTCGATTGTGTTCGTGAACATTCTCTACAAGTCATTTAGATCCAGGTTATCAACCGTTAACGTCGGTTATGGGTAAATATAAGAGTATTGGAGTATACACAATAAGATGTAGTGCCACACTTTTGCGTGCACGCAGCTGTCTTCACGATGGGAGGTACCTCTCGCTTGCACGATACCGGGGTAAAGTGACAGCTGTGCCACCTGGAGGGGCCGCAGAAAGGAGGGCAACGCATCCGTATACATCCTATATGTGGATGTCTATGGGCGTCGGTATAGTCATGAAAATGGCTCCGACTGCTCGTTTATCTCCTTATAATAAATAGAGAAAATCAAGCAGTGATACTCATAGATTGGGCAAGTTTATGGATAATCAAGACTTGTTTCAGAAAGGAATAAGAAAAGGAGAGAAGAGGGCCCGGATTGTTATGTTTCACTGCAATGCAGCAATGGCGCTACGATCAGGAATTAATTGAAAAATAAATTCGCAAAGGGGGTAGGGGTAATCACAAATAAATAAAACCTTTATATTGCTTCAGTTGGACTAAAAAGTGTTTATTTGATAAAATACAACGAGCTTACTTTTTACAACATTTTACTTCTATTAATGAAAAAAAAACAAACAGAACCCTTAATACAATAATAATATACATAAATACGATGGTATCAACTATGAACTTTTAAACTAACATAAATGCAAAACTAGGCAAGAACGTTACAATTCAAATATACCTAAAATGAAAATGAAAATAGACAAAAAAAACTATATTTAAAATTACACCGAGAAGTTCTAAATTCAAAAATATTTCTAGATCACACATATACTTTTGATCTAACCAAAGTCGAATTTTGTATTTAATACTGATATTTTGGAAGAACTAGAAAATATATTTACAATTTTACTTATTTGCCAACGTTTCGAAAATTTTTATCGCCTAGATCATGTGACCGTATTGCAACCAACTGCTTTTTGAGAAAAACAACACTGACATAACGTAACTAAAACCAGATTATCTGTGTAAAAAGTCCGATCTTGTATTCTGGGATTGTATAAAATCAATTTGATATATGTCTATTACAGTGTGTGTAAGAAAATATACTCTAGTCAACACGGGGCGAGACCGGCGAGAGAGATTGGTTTAGGCCGCTCAACTATAGTCGCTATCTATACACGTATATAAATAATGCCTGCTGCTAAATACTTCGTCAATCATTAATGCTACAAGAAAGGAAAGATACAAATATGTTAACAGAATTCCATTCTACATGGTAAAACAAATGTGTCACTTGGCTGCATGGACATAGTTCTTTGCCTGTCAATCAGAGATAAAAAAATATCAAAATGGACGAGCCCGTCTGCATATGATTTCGTCGTGGATGGTATTGAGATAGGTGTGATTTTAATGGAAGTTTTATAGAATGTAGAGTACATTCCGAATTGTCAATATATTTTGACAAAAAACGATGGAATATCATAGTTCGCCAGACAATAGAAAACGCAATGGAGACAAATAAGATGATACACACAAATAACGTGTGAATTGAGATTGTAATAGACTAAAAAGTTGCTTAGCGTTGATGGACTAACTTCCCAGTTGAAATGTAGAGTGTTTAGATCATTTATAAAGAGCAGCGTAGTAAGGACAACACAAGATCTTTGCATTGATTCAAAATATATTTAATCTATCCTATATATATTTGTACAAAGAAGCTCATGTGTATATAGAAGATACGGAAAATTAACAATTGATTAGGTACTGTGTTTGAATCCTGTTACATATTGCGGGGTATATCGTATGTACAAGAAAAGATTTATTATTAACTATGTGGAAGACAAATCAACACAATCTCATTGTGTGGCTTGGCGATGCGACGAATCGGTCTCTCCGGCCTCGTAATATATGTAGAAACCTAACAACATTGTAAAATTACCAGTCTATTGGTTGTATAATACAATATATATGTACAGTACAATTAATGATATAACAGCACCCATTCCACTGAAACCAATATCTGTATATCCGTGGCTGCGACGCCCGCTGCGCTTTGTAAAAAAAATCTTCATATATCACGGCTTTGTTGTATAAAAATCTATTGTATATGTTGTATAATCTGTATATCTATTGTACTATTCGGTATAAGTAAACATTTGTGGTAAATAAGTGTTGTAGCAAAAATAAGCCGAGCGGGCGACGCAGCCATCTGCGTCTAATAAAATTTGTTAAAAAAACTCAATCCAGACTACAAGATCATATATCTAATATGTTTTTTTTATCTTTATAAAAAATTCAACAACTCTTATTTTATCGTGGAACTGTTTCAACAAGTTATCTATTGTGATAGAAATCAATGTACAAGTGACAGCGGTCGGTGTGTGGCAGTGTATGCAGGTCGCACCTAAGTAAAACTTAATGGGCTATCGTTGGCTACCAATTATTTGTCGAGCTAATCACTAAATAAAATAAAATCATTGTATTGTTAAAACTCTGAAACGTGTATTGCACAAGATCGCAGCTGCTGCGTAATATTATAAATCGTTTTAAAAACATTCCAAATTCGAATAATTACAGATAAATAATATTACATTTTTGCAACAGACTATAAGAAAATAAAACATACATCTACGAATAAAACATGGAAGACAATAAAATAATTCGTAGCCAACTTATAATATTTAATCCGTTTACGCCAATCAATTAATTGTTGGTTTGATTAGGATTAACAATAAGATTTTTATTATAATAATATTAGATAATAATATGGATTTGTGCAAGTTTGAATATGGTCATACCGATTGGTGTATAATATGAATGCGTGTTCGAAATAGCTTAAAATATAAAAAGAATTTCGGTAGTACAGGGCGGCATTCATACAAATATTTCAAAGATGCACTTACAGTTGTTAATGGTAATATACTGTACCATGTAATATTTGATGTAGAACATTAAGATAATTATAAAAACAAAAAATAAAAAGTACCTCACGCAATTAACTACATTTTTTTAAAATCTTAACGAAATTAAAATTAACTTTTATCAACCACTATGCTATTCTGATATTTCTGGGTCGTAACAAACGTGAAGCTTTGTCCGAAAGAATTGAAGAAATAGAACGACATCCACGGGACAACGGAAAAGCAAATATACTGCTTAATTACCTAAACTACGTTTCAAATGTCGTGAAATATGTTTGACTTACAATTTATATTAGCCAAATCTTACCAGCAACGGATTTGATTGCCTTGAGATCACTAATAAATGCATTCTATTCAAAAAACGATAACAAGCCGACTAGCATATATTTTAATGCAACGATATTCCAGACGGGTTTTGATTTTACTTTGAAAAATATTAAAATTTTGACAATTTTGTTTCCTTTTCATTCATGCTGGTCGACTAGTTACACAAAGACTCGCTACTGATGCTTTAAATGAACTATAAACCTTAAATTAATATTTAAGCTAAGCACTGGTTTAGATTTGCTTACACATTGTATTTTATACAATTGACGTTCTCGACGATATAAATATTATTATGCAAAGTAAGTATATGTTCACAATGCAATCTTATTCTCTCCTTTTAATTGTTAACAACTTAAAATAAATGAGTTAAAGATGAATAAATAAGTATAGATTGTAACGAAAGACCGATTCAAAATTGAGAGTTGGGATCAAAGTAAATAAAGGAATTTGATTCCGAAATTTAGACGAGCAAAAGGCGTAAAAACACAACACTCCGCCATGTTTGAATTTTGATGTATCGGCGGAGAATATAAATAAATATTACGTTACTTTATAAGGCTAGGAACATGGTACGAACCTAACTAAATGTCAGTGGAAACGAGTTGCGACGTAAGCTGTAAAGGAAACGGACGGCACGATAAATTAAAAATAAACGAATTCATAATTTGAATGCCACTTCTATATCCAAGCTCAGCTACACGATAACACTGACAAGAATAACTTTAAGCTTAAAATAGTATTATAAGAAAAGCAAAACCGTGCTCTCTAACAATATTTTACAAAAAAAAGTACTAAGATAAAAATACAAAACTAATACGAGCAACGTTAAGGTATACACAAATTGAGCAAAATGTAACGAAACATGAGCACAAACAACAGCCTGGAGTCACCAACTAACGCTGCTAACAACCTGGTTCGTTGGTGTCGAATCAAATTTAAAAGCCTTCGAAATATGATATATAATTTCAACACTGCCTATTTCTGTGATATGTATTTACATTAACCACTCTGTAAATAAACGTTGCTTGAACCGTGAACTCAACGTACTCTAGGGGCACAAGAAATCGATTATACAACGACTCGTCGCCACCCCATCAGTTTTAAAATACAAAAAAACCTGTCTTCGAGTACTCGATAGGTACATAGCAAATTGTAATCACTAAAATTTAAAATCTATTTCACAATTACCTTTAATAATATTGTTTGTAATAAATGTATAAAATATCATCTTTAATCTCTGTATACTTAATCACCTTTGTTTATATTTAAAAATTAAATCCATTTGTATCGGTATAAAAATCTAATAAGTATAAATCTGAGGTTAGTACTCGGCTATGGCACTGTATTGTATTATGTATTCAAACTTACTACGGCCCTGGAGATGTGCTGTCATCGCGTAGAGCAATAATGCTTTAATGTCACTTTGACAGATAAGCTGTCAAACTGACATTAACGCTTTACGATATGACGGCACAGCGCCCTGCTCCGCTCCCGGCGTTCGTAACAAAAAGTACAGTAAACTGTATAAAAATACTTATAACTATTATTGTTTAAGGCTGTATTGTGGTAGGTATAATTAAAATATTCAAGATCAAATTGCCTTGCCTGGCTGAGTCTAAATTGGCTATAGCATTCGGACGAAATTAGTCGAAATAATAGAGCGGACTCTTTTGTTTTGGAGTTCGTCGAACACCGTGACTCGGCCAGAGAAAGAAATTTGCTCCCTCTTCTGTTTCCTATCTTGTAGAATATGAGTACCCCGGGAGGGGAGCCACAGGCCTCGGGAGGATCACACTTCGCTGCGGAAAATTTTAGTCACGGAAGATAAATTCTAGGAAATCCTCTTCGAAAATGGTGTCTTTTTCATTTGTAAACCTCCAAAAGTTTGATCGGAAAATCAATCGGAAAATAAAAATGTGACGGAATAGCTCGCCAGTTTTTATATCAACCTTTTACTATCAAGCTTCCTGTTTATGATTTTAAATGCATTACAATTCTTCTTAGTTCATCAAAAGTTCTAAATGTAATTAGATTTGAATCAACTCTGTATTCAGGGTACAGTCTACAGAGGTGCTATCTATTGTTTGATGTTACTAAGGTTCGTAAGATACTCTTAAAATTGGCCTTAATATTTCCCTTTTTTCTGATATCAAGTCATACGATAATGGTTAGTTTTTCTCTGCTTTTAAGTAACAAGGTTGACATATAAAATGACAGCGCAGAATTTCTTCATAATCATCCAATGTTGCAATTTCATAAAATCAACAGTAAACCTAAACGCGTCTTGACAAATCATAATCAGACCCAAATGCGACTGCAAACTTCCCCATCTATTATATCTAATAGTAAATACATAACATTCCTTATGCGGTAGGAAAACGAAATCATCACAATATCATAAAATAAGCTATATAAGTTGTCTATAGTTACAAACAGAGATAATAAAACCATAAAGGGTCCGTCGAGAGAGCCCGACGCCGCAGTATTAGTTTATAGTCGGTGCGACTGGCGGGAGCTACGTTTAACAACGATATATTACATATATCACTTCTGCACTAAAATTATAGCCGGCAATTTGAAATAATTGTTGTGTAAAGTCTCGTAGTGGACGATAGCGGAGGCGGCGCCGGGGCGTATCGACGGACTCGCAAAAATTCATATATATTTATTCTCCCTAAAACTAGGTTTATTTCGCGATGAATGGTCGAATTGCTTTGTAATTCGAGTCTAAGCTAAAATTAATTCTCTCCATGATCGCACCAGATCCACCGAAAAGCACTGACATCACACGCGGGTAGGTAGAAATTCGCTACTCTCACTCATCGAGACAATCGGACCGCTCGGTCAACATCGACATGACATTAACATTACAATCCAATAGGCATTTAATAATTTAAATTTTGTAAAATTTTTCACAACATTCACACGTTTCCAAAGAAAAAAACAAAAACATCCTCAATCACGTTTCGTATTTTAACACGTAAATTTAACGCTAGTCGCCAAGTGAGCGAATTAAACGCCTAACCTATCTATCACAGTCCTTCTCAGTCTGACCCTTTCCTCGTAAATGCATTTCAAATGTTTCTTTTAGTCGACGATTGGTAACAATGTATACTAGGCCTAGCGACACACGGTCAGGACAATTAATAAAGTATATATTATTTGGCACCTACAGTGTTGCGTACATCGCTTGATCCGCAAAGACACGCGAATGCGATGCAACTGAATGGTCGTAAGTACTAAAACATGATGGCAAAAGGTAACCTACGTTTTTGGTTTGCATTCTCCCCTAATTTATCCAATTTAGAATTTTTAAATAACTCCTTTAGAAGATTCAGAATAATTGGCCCAATTTTTTTTTTAATTAAAATTTACCTATATTTTTTTTAAATTTATACACGTCTTGAGCATATCGTTAAACGTTCTATACAATTTCGCCCGGTCTATCTTAGCACTCGTAAATAAAGTAAACTTAACATCTAAAAAATATGTATATTTATTACAAATAGGCACATCCACGTACCGAAAGCATTCATCGCGAAATATAATCATATTGTGGTAATAGATCATGCTTATGTCTTTATATTTCAACGTAGAGTTCTTTAAAATCTAATCTCTGGTTCGTTCCGCTTAGACAGCGTCGACAGAAGGATCACCGACAAACCTAATTCTTACGTGGTAACTTAATATTACGGGGCAAAAACGCTATCTATACTCGCTTTGTGAACGGTAACACTATCCATGGTGTACTAAGTACTGTACAGTCGCGACAGACTTCCGACAGAGCATATCGTTATTTACAGATCGAAGCGGTGTTTACAGCGATCCGGGTTACATGGTACTGTAGCTCGCCGGGGCGAGTCGTATACTGGCGGCCTCTAGTTGTAGAGGCGGTCGACGTAGAGGTCGTGCGTGTGGGGCGTGTGCGGCGTGTGCGGGGGATGCGCGGGGTGCGGCGGCGCGGGCGGCCACCGCGGCGGCGCGGGTCACTGTGCCGGCAGACACGCCACCGTCGGGCCCACGGCCGGCTTGAACTCCGGACCTCCAGAGAACTGCTGGAAGGGCGGCGCGTAGCACTGCGGGAAGTACAGCTCGGGTTTCACCACCGCGGAGGCCGGCGGCAGCGGCCGGGGCGTCTTCGCGTCGGCGCGCCGGGCTTTCGCGGCGTGCGGGTTCATGTGATTGTCGATGTGCTTCTTGACCTCGGGCTCCGTGGCGAAGCGCCGCCGGCAGTTGGGCATCGGGCAGCAGAAGGGCCTGTCCCCCTGGTGCGTCCGCGTGTGCTGGTCGAGAATCGCCTTCTGCCGGAAGTCTTTCCCGCACTGCGTGCACTTGTACGGCTTTTCTCCCGTGTGAATGCGGAGATGCTGGTTCAGGATGGTTCTCTGGCGGAAGAAGCGAGGGCAGTACACGCATCCGTATGGTTTTTCGTTGGTGTGGATGCGCAGATGCTGCGTCAGGTGTGACTGCTGACGGAATCTCTTGCCGCACTCCGGGCACGGATACGGTCTGGACTCGATGTGGATGCAACCGTGCTGAAGCAGAGTCGACTTCTGCTTGAACTCTTTCTGGCAAATTGGGCACCGTACGTACAATGGCATCGCGCGACCCCCCAGCACATCGGGAAGCTTGCCTCCCTTAAGATATTGGAGGGAGAGGCCCGAGCCGAAGACCGCGTGATTGAGACCTTTAGTGTCCTTGAAGTACGCCGGATACTGAGCTGTGTCACCTGGTGAGAAACATGACCCGCGCTGCTCCCCGTTCTGCCCGTCTGCGTCCCCGAAGGTCGACTGAATTTCTTCTTTGTTCTCGTCCGGCGGATACGGTACATCCTGAGGCCACAAGGTCGGCGTGGTCCCGTTCTTGAAGATTAGATGCGGGGAAACGTCTGGAAAAATTACATACATGGTCAGTTACGAGTCCGGCTCCAAACAAGGGTAATCGACGAGTGGGTTAATCGAACTGGGGACGGTTACGGGAGCGTCCGGCGATCGGTTCCGCGTCTCGCGAGCGCGCTCCGCTAGGCGGGCGACGAGGGGACCGAGAATTTGAATAGGAAGGCCAATGGATGCGAGACCGAATCGAACGGGTGAAGGTGGGCGCGCGGCGCCGGCAGTGACGCAGGTCAGTGCCGGCGCCGCGCGCGGGGCCGGGGCATATAGTGAATAGCGCTCGCCTTGGTGTGTGCGGACGTGCTGGTTCAGGATGGCCTTCTGGCGGAAATGTTTGCCGCACTCGCCGCACGTATAGGGCTTCTCACCGGAATGGATGCGCAGGTGCTGGTTGAGGATCGCGCGCTGGCGGAAGGAGCGCGGGCAGTACACGCACGCGTACGGCTTCTCGTTCGCGTGGATCCGAAGGTGCTGCGTCAGGTGCGACTGCTGGCGGAACCGCTTGCCGCACTCCGGGCAGCCGTACGGCCGCGAGTCCGTGTGGATGCGCTCGTGCTGCAGCAGCGTCGACTTCTGTTTGAAGTCCTTCCCGCACGTCAGGCATTTGAACAATCGAAGCTCAGAATTAGGGTTGTGCTTCCTTGGCTTTGGAGGCTCGGCTTGCACGATATCTGGCAGATGACGCAAATCTGGGGTCGCGTATTGATCGAGCGGACCTTCCAGAGATAGAACGCCACCGTTTTGCTTCAAGTAGTGTAAGGGGAAGCCGCCGGTGCCTAGCATGTGGTTGGGCCGTGTGTCTTTGAAGTACGGCGTGTATTGCTGCTGCAGGTCCGGCTGAACGAAGCACGGACGCTCGAGATGGTCTTGAGATGGCTGCTGTTGTATCTGCTCGACTTGCATGTGCTCAGGGGAGGTCTGCTGCTGAGCTTGCTGCTGTTGCTGCTGCGCTTGCTGCTGCGCGAGCTGCTGGGCCTCGTCGGAGGGGTCGGGAGGCGGGGGAGCTGGTGGGTAGGGCGAGGGCGCCGGCGACGCCAGCTGCGGCTCGGGCTGCGGCGAGGGCCCGCCGGGGCTCTGGTGCTGCATCTGGTAGCCCCCGTCCAACACTGCGCCGCCCCACTGGGTGCCCGGGGGCGCGCGCTCCACGCCATCTTTGTAGAGGACGTACGGTGCGGTTGTGTCTGTAAATAAAGAAATAAGGTTCAATATTTGTTCATGAGTTTTGTAACGCGTAGCGAAAGCGATCCCAAGTATGTGAGTGAGTACCATGTTTAGGGAGTATGGCATGGCATGGCTCAACATATTGAATCCACCATCGATATGCAAGGATACGAATGTAAGTTGTGTTCACATAATGTTGTGGTCAAATAAAAAAAAGTCAATTAGCTGTAGAATTAGGACTTTGGCATAATCGGTCCTAGATTGCTATGATATCACGTTTCGTGTGTTCCACATATATGACACTTACTTCAGGTGATCGCATTTGACAGAACAGCTTAAAAAATTGTCAGAGTAATACATGCTGGCATAGAGATGTAAAGAAAAAAAAATCTGAAATTATGGACTAACTTGACTGACTTTAGAAGTAAAAACTTAAAGCTATTAAGTAACAATGACCTGTATTTAGTAGCACACGCTCGTAGCGCTACGTAGCTGCTACGAGTAATCGTAGCTCCACTATTTTGTGCTACTTAGCTTGCTGATGCGAACTCAATGTTTTAACGTAAGCAACGAAGTTTTCACTTCCAAATTGAGACAAGACTATTCGCTTTATCCAAAACAAGGTGATGGGTTTAAAATTTTCACCCTCGTGAAAAATATCGCGATGGCGTGCAGTTGTAGCGTGCGATGCGCCGCGCCGCGCCGGTTGCCAAATAAGAATTTAATAAAATGTCACATTCACGTCTGGTGAGACATTCCTGATTGCTACCAACTTCATGCCCGAAATACAGCGCTCAGTTTTTAATTTTGTGATGGCGATATAAATATAAAAACAAATATTATAATGCGTTTTGATTCACAGTTGTGTAAATTTACTACGGCTTTGAAGCTGAGGAGTTTTTGGTGTCATAAATATTATAAAATATTCTTTGGTCATCTTTGTTTTGTTTTTAGGAAGTACCATTATAAATACATTAATTAAATTAATTATTTTTAAAGCGTGTTAGAGAATGTCAAATGTCACAAAGACATGCTCATTAGATATTATAGTTTTACTGGCAATTACATAGTTACAACTTTAAACGATTTTATACCGGTTTATTTAATTATCTTACAAGCACGTTTCAGAAGCTTTACAGAAACCATAGTCACGATTGGACTATAAAATAAAATAAATAATTAAATAAACCACAATAAAATCCATTAAAGATATTTTGTTGTAAATGGTTACAAACACTTATGTCTATTTCAATTTTCTCATGTTCTTATTCAAATACGTTTATAATAACTCAATCATTATATCAATGAAGCTTAGCTATCAATAAACTCAGGTAATAAATTACCCGACACGTTAGAATTAGAAAAGTAAAACGCTTTTCTAATGATTGCGTTTCACTTTAATGACGATATGTAAAATATTAGCGGCCATTTTCTTTTCCCGCCCAAAGCGAAATGCAAATGGCGGATGCATATGGCTATTATCGTTTTGACGCTGCCGCGTTATTCGTTTAAATCTGAAATATTATGTAAATTCACGTAAAACGTAGATAATGGGAAGTATGGAGCCCGTTCCGTGAACATATCGATACTGAATGTAGCATTACTTTTTAAATTACACGTGAGGTAAGTGGTTTCGTGGTTCTGTGGCTAGTAATTTTATGATGCGAATATTTTTATGAGCGTGATTTCGCAAGAGGGACGTAAATGTGTTACAGAGAACCGGAGATGCCCGCGCTATAGGCTTTTAATGTATGTCTTTTATTGCGTATCTATTTCATACTAACTTAGGTCAACTTGACTGATATGTCAGAGTTACATATGACCTACGATTACTATAAACTCGTATATTCAATTTTGATTAAATTATGAAATGCGCTACGGTCAGACTAGTAGTGTACTTATACACCGGTTACGCGATAAATGAGGCCCGAAAGTCATAGGGTGGAAGTAACCTTCGTAAACATAATTATCATCCTTGTAAATAATACAAGTTTTTATACTATTTCCACTTTATTATTTACAAGTATAATATGAATTTCCATCAACAAGTGACAATCAATTCCATCAACTATATCATTATCATACATATAAAGAGTCAAGAAGCTATAATAATGAATCATTATTATTTTAAGAAATACACATTCGCCCTAAGACTCCTATCATCTCCTCGCGCCCGTCGCTGCTGTCGGTCCCCGCGATAGCATCTCCCGCGGTATCTGCCGCGATCGAGTCGATATCTCGATACATCGTGACCCCTTTACGAAGTAGCCAATTAACTCGATATTGTTAACAGAGCCGTCTAATAATTAATTCGACAGCATTGTGTCTGTTACGAAAACCCGTAACTTGTTAAAACTGAAAATTTATAAACTAGTGGATTTGTGCTCATTTCTTTGGACACCAAAAAAATGTTCAATCATTATATTTATAGCCTAGGTTACTACCTGGGAATGTACCTTCCTATTAACGAAATAATGTTTAAAATCGTCTGTTAAACTGTAGTAAGTTACAACAGATATAACATGTTAAGTTTCTTGCCGTCGCCTTAGTCGGCAGTTTCTCTCTTAGAAATATAGTAAGAAGCATTTATGATGTAGCTATTTAATAGTTTGATACCTGTGAAATGCACTACAGTGACCTAAGTCTACTATTATATATTGTATCAAAATCAGAGAAACAACTAAGTCTAGCCTCGTGACTAGCGCTAACAATCATTAAAGTCCATACGTGTAGAGCTCCTGGGTTTTGTCTAGCCGTCACTTTATCAATCGTCATTGCGCTGAATATCGCTGATGTCTGCTTCCGGCATTCCACGGCGCTCCGCTGGCCCGTGGCTTGTTATATAATATTACGATAAACGTCTGTCTGTCGTGCCTATCACCAACACTATCAGCGGAATTTGCTCACTGCACAGGTCTGTTAGATTTTACATTCTATTTAGAGCCATCCGACCCATAGCTTCTTTGGAAATTAATGGTTTTCTTGGAATTTGGCTCGGAAAACTTTGGGCCATAGAAGTAAAATATTGATTATGTTACTACTGGAAAGTGTAGCTTCTGTTAGTGAAAGAATTTTCATGATCGGTTCAGTATTTCCGATATTACCCTCTACAGACGAAGAGAGTTACAAACTTTACCTCTTTATAATATTAACAAAGTACAACTGTATGCTCCACGGTTTATCCTGAGTCAAATACATCTCGAGGGAACCATTCATTTCTTTTGTCATAAAAATTCTCTTATGTTATTCCCCATTATAGTATATATTGGGCCCAAATTTTAATCAAAATACTTTTAGTAATTTCTGCTTGAAAGAATTATATTAATATGTCTTTTAAAAATTATAATCTTATCTCTCTATCTTTGTACTCTACATTTATAATTCTTGGCATCACAATTATAACAAGACTCATCATATTCATTATCCTTGCGTTCTTTGTTGATTTAAAATAATCAAAGTTAAATGTAATTAATTAAATTATATAACTCATATCAGCACAAACTAATGAAACATTCGATTTGATAAAATGTTTAAACAAATTCGTTAAGTTAGTTAACTATGATAGGTATTAAATTAAGAGCAGATCTTTTGACAGTGACAATGAATGTCTTAAAGCTAAATTAATTACAAACATTGCGATTTCCTGGAAAGCTTGGCAACATTAACCAATCAAACAGAATAAAGAGCATCACGACCGTTGATCTCAATACAAATATGGATAGATGTTAGATATGTTAGAATTACAAATTTGTGGGGTAAAACTGGGAAACATCGCTTCTGAATTCTACCGAAAGAACTCAATTGAACGCTATCGCGCATTCATAAAGCTTTTGCTATTGCCATAATTGAAAACTATGAACTGTCAGAATGTCAGCTATCATGCCCATTTGGTTGTATTTTAATTCTATCGGTAGCGTTAATGTTTGTGCAAATGGCGTCAACGGCGGCGGTCAGGATCAGCAGTCCACGCGCATCGAGGTCAGCGATCTCCACACAAAGATTTATTGATCACGAACATGTGTTTATAATCTCCTTATAAATCCTACGGAGGAAGCGTCTGAGGAGAACTCTTGACAGGCGCGTTTTAATGACGCGCGTCTTCCAATCCTCCACCGGATGCCTCCACACATGGGGTTGTCACTCTGAATTAACCTTTTTTGTCTTAACCCTTTTTTGAATTATATTATAATGATGCTATGGGAATGTCTCACCCCTTTCTTCGACTGTCACTTTTTTTAGTTTATGCCCATGTGTTCCTTAATCTACGTTTACAGATGCGTTGATTATTTTTGATGTCTATGGTTTGGATTGCCTTAATGTCTATGATTTATGTTTGATTATTGATGCAGTCTGAGTTTTATATGGTTGAGTTTGTTTTTAAAAATGTTATTACTGATCTATATCTCGATTTATGTAGCCAATATGACAAAACTTTTTTGTTCTTGTGTTACAGATATCAGGACTCAATAAATATTAATTTCGTTTTGTCTGAATTTGATCCTATAATAAAGTGTATTCATCTAAATTCTGACCACCGCACCAGCAATGTAATAATAATAAAAAAACAAAAACAACAATACACATATATCAGAATCCCAGTTTCTCTCATGAAGCTCGCAATGTATTTGTGCTTCGCAGTCGGGTAAGCAGTGGATGGGTGCGCGTGCAAGGTTCAGGATATGAGTCAGTAGGTAGGTGAGGCGGCCAAACTGGTCCAGTCGCGAGATGCGACCCGTCTGCCCGGTACAGTCAGCAAAAACACCTGCCTACATAATATAGAGGTAATATGTTTGATCCTCTTTTTTGTAGATCATTTTCGGAAATACTATGAAAAATTACGGATCATGTAAATTCTTTCGCTAACCATAGGTACTACACTATTTATATGTATAAAGACATTTATTTCTCATGAAAACAGTCACTTATATGACAATGAGTAAATTAAAAAATATATATAATTACATATTACCCCTTAGGATTTCTGTTAATCTTAGTATATTAGTAGTAATTATTTAGAGGTAGGCAATAAAGGCTATAGTTTATTATGATTCAACCAAATTGTCAAAAAGTCTTAAGGCTTATAAATAGCTATCGTTAACCTTAATGAATATTGTAATAACTAGTTAATATCCGGGATCTTGATAAATTAATATTTGATTTTTACTTAGTCTCAGTAACAAAGATCAGAAAGTGCATTGTTTTGTCGTGATTTTAAAAACAAGATTATTTTTATATTAGCTTTGCCTTGGAGAAATAGCGCACAAATTGGCTACATCCAGGATGCCAATTACTTATCGAAGTTGTTCAATGGTATCGTTAGGTACATATTTCTATTATTATATACCTTCAGTTATTCCATTATCAGACCAGATTTGTTATTATTACTTAATCTTTTTGTTGTCTAAGAATGCCTTTACGCACTTTTCATCCAGCTTTTAGTCTAATGTATTGTTAATTTAATAAATTTTAGTTTTAGTTTAGGTGCTTTAATAATTTAGGAACTAGATTACTACTTTTATTATATATATTATTATATTAACTTAAATGTAAGTGGAAATGGTTACACACACATTTCCACTTCCACACTTGTAGTTATCGCTACAAAAGAAATTACACATTTTTCTGCTATCTGTACTCCTTACAAATGCTCTATTACATTTTTTCCACTGGCACTTGTTAATGTGGCTTTTTCGACAAACAAATTGTTTAACCGAATCAAAATCGAAATAACATAATTTTTACGTGGCGCTTTTTTGATTGTTTTGATTGCTTCTCGATTTGTGTGTGTTATGGGGGTTGAACCACAACTTTAACCACAAGTTGATATTGTGGTTTTCGCGTTTGGCGGGTCTAGGTGCATTTATATACTATCTGCGCCCCGTGGTTTCACTCGCGTTAGCTCTAACCTGGACGTGGACGTTTTATTATTTTTTGGACGTATGGTATTGTGTGTTCCAGATTGTAATTTACATTTGTGTCAATTTTGATCTAAAATGTGTAATAGTTTTTGCGTAAAATAATTACAATATTATAGCCGCCTTCCCCTAAAGTACGCCACAGAATTCTCACACGCCATAGGAAGGGCGAGAAAGCTGTAATTTTTCGGCTATATCTTGTGAGTGAGAGCTTCGGTCTACTTCCCCGGTCGTACCAGTACAGTACAGGATGCAATGCATCAACGTCCTACTTCTTAAGTAGTCTCTCTTTCTAAAAGTGTTCTTACTAAATTTGAGGATAATTTGATTATTTATCTTTATATTCATTGTGTTTACAAAAAACATGACGATCCTTTTAACACAGGTTGATGTGAAAAGTGATGTGTTTAATGAAAATGCTTTGATTTCAGAACGTCCAGCGACTGTTTATCCTGTTAGGTGAATCACCAAACAGTGAGAGACGCTGCTGCTGACTCATCCGCGAGACGGTTGCGTTTTTTATTACAACGGACAGTTTTTGTGGTCGTAGCCTAGAAAGGTGCAGACCGTTTCGGTCATTCGGCGCTGAACACGGGGTGCTCTGAATATAACTAGCCGACGTGCGCCCGCTTCGACGGAAAATAAATGTTTTATTGTACGGACTATGTTACTTCCTGATAATTTAGTTTAATACAGTACATTCGATACCTACACACAATTATATCAAATGTTAGTGATTATAAGCGAAAATGCGTACCTAATGCTGGTCTCTTGCGCACTTTACATTTTGGAATAGCGGTTGTTCTTAGGGAATAATATGCTCTAGAATTTTCCCTAATGTTAGTTTTAGCTATTTCTAGAGATTTCTCGGAAAAAAACTATCTGCTAAGTACTATGATAAATTAAAAAAAAAAACATTTTTTTAATTAAATAAAAGCAGTAAAAAACAACCTCGCGGATAGATGGCGATGTTGTTGCTTTTCGTGTGTTTTGTGAGTTTCCATGTTCCATTATGTGTGAGTTTCCATTGTGTGGATGTCTATGGGCGTCAATAGATGCCACGAGATTCCGGATACTTGCTTCATAAGATAAAAAAACTTTGTAGATATTCTATGAAAAGTAATACAGTATTAAAAAAGAAAACAAAATGTTTTCTTCTTTACACTAATATAAAGAAATTTTCTATTTCAACAACGGACAACGAGAATGATTATATAATTTGTAACACAAACGTATAAAGTTAAGATCTTTGTGATACGCCATCAAATAAAAGTTGAGCTGTCAGTTTTTCTTGTCGTTTTTTTTTTACGTTCAGGAACATTCCCGACAGTAATGAATGCATCGACGTGTTGCCTTAATGAAGACACTTTGCAAGCGCAAAAAGTGTTACAACATTATACACGAATAAAAACACTATACATTGCGCGTTTATTTATAGTTCAAAATAAATTAAGAGGAAACGGAGCAGCGTGCTGCCGCGCGAGATGCGACAGTGACGGAAAGTGACAGTTTGTTTTGGCGGCAGCGCCATTACGGCTTGCTTAAAATTCTTCAGAGCTAATAAAACGCAGATTGAATCTGTATTGTCATTCACTTTACAATATTGATACGTTTGAAAACGTTGTTTGACATAGTTTATTCGTTCCTTTTCAACCTATGGACAATATAATTTAAATTTTGTAATCACAATGAGGAAACTGCCTTAAAAATAAATATTGTTATAACACCTACAAGGAAATATCTTTGAAGGTATTATTTTTGTAATTGGCCCGGAATTTAATTCTCAGACAAGATTTTGTTTTATAGACATTGCAGTTTTTATTTTGAATAATTTTAATTTTCTTTTAAGATCGCTATTATGGAATCTGGAGAGCTTTTTGATACAGCAAATAATCTATTATTAATGCAGTGAATTTGTGGGTATATTTTATAAAACTCAACTAGATATAATATTATTAACGTAGACTGAGAATGTCTGATAGTGATTCTTATGAAATAGATACAAAACAAAACTAATATGCTGCCCTTATGTTCCGAACATCAAACCTCAAATCCAAAGATAGAGCATGTCGACGGTAAAAAAACATGACAGGCCGTTTATACATTGCCTATATCTGTTCAAAAAAATAAACCTGTTCCAAATTTAAAAAGTCACGAGACGAGATTCGAATTCCGAGGCACATCCCTAATTCTTTATCCAGCGTACATCGGTACCGGTTGTACGCAACGTTCGCGTCGCGACAATTTATTTTGGTACGGGGCAATGCACTTGCAGCCCTGAGATGTCGGCGAATCGACGAGTGTAAACACCGACTAAAAAATTAATCAAGGCTATTTAATTACTTGTTATTTCATATTGTACTCTACATTGGTAACATGTGTGCGAGATTTCATTCTTACTCTCGTTTATGTAAGCGCAGAGTAAGTAATTTCAATAAATGTACTCAAATTAAGTAATTATTTTATCGCGGTTTATTTCGATATTTATTATTTAGTAATAGAACCTATATTCTATGGTCACGAGAAGGTCCTTTTAAAATAATTTGAAATAAATAAACCGCGATAAAATCCTTTTAAGTAGAATATGTATATTATTTTAAGTGTCATTAAGGTTTATGGAGGTTTTATTGAAAGTAATGTGTCCGATAGTTAGCGGATAGTGTGTGCAAAATAATAAAGTTTTCGGGCCTCTTAGCTGTTTTGTTTTTTGTTGTTTTATTTGAGGGAATTTAATTGTAAGAAAAATGTTTTTGACATTCAATACATTTCATTGACACAATAGCTATAAATAAAAATCTTCAACGTAATTCGAGTGAACAAACCTAAATTGTTATAATTTTATACTTTCGGCGACATACAGACATCCACACAATTGTAGTACGGATGTGTTGCTTTCCTTCCCTCTAATAGGCCACAGTAGATTTCTTGCAAGAGGTAGTGCCACACTGCATGCTTGCATGCAGTCGAATTGGGCCGGCACGACCGGGGAGGTACCTCTCGCTTACACGAGACTGGCGTAAAGTGACAGCTGTGCTGTCGC
>LUGF01048929.1:379820-410350 GCA_001625245.1 Calycopis cecrops | reverse complement strand
CAGACAGACATTCACACAATTGTAGTACGGATGTGTTGCTTTCCTTCCCTCTAATAAGGCCACAGTAGATTTTTTGCAAGAGGTAGTGCCATACTGCATGCTTGCATGCAGTCGAATTGGGCCGGCACGACCGGGGAGGTACCTCTCGCTTACACGAGACTGGCGTAAAGTGACAGCTGTGCTGTCGCGTTTCGTGCGGTGTGTAAGTAGCCGGTGGCCCATGGAGGTGGGAGGAGAAAGGAGGGCAACGCATCTGTATAGCCTCTATGCGGATGTTTGTGGGCGTCGGTAGTCATGAAAATGGCTCCGGCTGCTCGTTTGCCCTCCTATATCATAAAAAAAAAAAAAAAAAATAGATCCACAAACTGCACGAAACACAACATCACAGCTGTCGCTTTACGGCTCCGAGCGAGAGGCACCTCCCCGGTCGGCGAGAGGCACCTCCCCGGTCGCGCCGGCCAAATTCAGTAGTAATACAGCATGGCATGTTTATACAATGTTCTTCTGTCTAAAGTTCTGGAGCATATAAGTAGTAATATAGCAGCTAATATTATAGTTTAAATTAATATGTTTGGAAATTCATCATAAACCTCTATTTTCTACCAATTGTACAACGAATTCTACCAATTGTACGATGAATTCTACCAATTGTACGACGAATTCTACAAATTGTACGACGAATTCTACCAATTGTGTGAAGCATTAAAGTGTAGTTCACTTTCTCTCGGTTGCAAAATTATCCACCTGCTTTATTCGCGAAGTACAAGGGCACACACTCAGAAGCGTCCGTCTCACAAGGGACCAACAACTCAAGTTGAAACATGACCTTTTTGAAATTAAAACTGAAATAACAGCTAACCTAACCTATGTAACCTAAATAACTGTGTTCAATAATTATATGACATATAACTTCAAAGGGAATGTGTTACTTTAATTAATTTCCTATTTAGTATTTATAATCCTAAATTTATATTCCTAATAATAATTATTAGTATAATAAGGTATAGCGTTCTATGGAGGAGGCTATGTGCAGGTGAGTTAAACAATCACATGAATATAAAATGTCACAAACAATCGAAACAAAAATCATACATGGCCAAATCGTCTATGCGACAAATTAAAAAAAAAACAACAGTTGAATGTTTAAAAAGCATTCGGAATAAATAAATATAAATCTTCGTAAATGGTTTTCGTCGTAATTAATAGTGTTCGCGCTGAAGAATGGTGGGGCGTAAAAGTTTAATACGGCCGATGTAACATGCACTTTGTTATTCGTGAAATAAACTGAACTCGAACCTGCGCTATGGCGATGCGACGCGGGAAAACAGTTAAAAAAACTAATTTAAAACGCACAGTTTTACGTGTGATGGATGTAATGCTGTCTGTCTAGGTAGATCTAGGTGGATGCTGTAGTAGTTCCACCCCACAGCTTAATTCTGGCCACACCAAGTTTTCTTTATTAGGTTCTTTTTTATGGTATAAGGGGTAAACGAAAAGTTGAAGCCTTTTTCATTTTAATGACCACCGCCCATAGACATCCGCATAGAGGTTATATGCGCTGCACTCCTTTCTCTTCCCACCTCCATGGGCCACCGGCTACTTACACACCGCAAGAAACACAGCTGTCACTTTACGCCAGCCTCGTGTAAGCGAGAGGTACCTCCCTGGTCATGCCGGCTCAATTCGGCAGCATGCAGTGTGGCACTGCCTCTTACTTGTAGGTATATTGAAAGTGTACATTATATCGCGGTTTAATTGCTTGTGTGCACCTTGTGTGGGTCGCAAGAGAGTGTCGGACTTAAAGGACCGCACTTGCCAAAGCTTTGTCTATCCCAGTGCCGTTTAATGCCATAGTATGGTATTCTACTATAATATATAAAATTGTATGTAAACATAATATACATCTGTGTACATACTAAGAGCTCAAGGATATTTCATGAAATTGACTGTGTGAACTGTGAATATGTTGTAAAGTATATTTCAACTTTTTATTCCGATATTTTCATGGGATAGAAACTTATTTGGATGATGTCACGGGGCTCAGCTCGTACCTAATACTATTATCCTCTCTTTATTTTCTCTACTGCTGTAAGCAAATTCATCGAATAAAGATATATAGGTACTTGTAGCCGCCATTTTAGCAACATCTGAATATGTTTTCAGGATTTTTGCGATAAAAAGTAAAACTGACATTAATATTTATAAACTTTCAATAATTGTCACGTACCATATAACATATTATTTTATAATTTTGTTGATACAATGTAAGTAAGTAATAATTAATTAGGTACACCTCTATAAATTAAGTATTATACTGCACTAATAAATATGTAGTAAATGCAATATTTAATAATAAACAAATACCCGCTTGAGCGGCGTTTATTTATATATAACTTGGGCATAACCTAGGCTAAAACCCGTTCCTAATCGAAAGTCAAGGTCATTTAATATCATCATGTAGCATTCTACATGACGTAGGATTCCTGTTTAGGTGTAGGTCATACACAGTCACAGACATCTTGTGTATAGCCATAATGTGGAATAAGGATGTAAATAATTAATAATAAAAAATTTAATAAAAAACGAATCTCATCAAGCTAAAGCAATTTCAGGGGTCTTAAGATTTAAGGCGCTAGTATAATAAAAATATGAGGAGAAATTCTTGTGAAACAGTAACCGGTTGAGCGTAACACTAGCATAACGCTGCGCTGTACATAACATTTTTAAGTCTCCTGTACCTTCCCCTTTTTATATTATAATTTTTATTATATTTATATTTTATTATATTTTTTTTTGTTTATAGGAGGGCAAACGAGCAGTCGGGCCATTTTCATGACTACCGACGCCCACAAACATCCGCATAGAGGCTATACAGATGCGCTGCCCTTCTTTCTCCTCTCACCTCCATAGGCCACAGGCTACTTACACACCGCTTCACTTCACTTCTAAAACAACTTCGATCTTAAGGAATAATCTTCAGTGGCGTGTGTAAGTGGTGATTTTTTTGTCAGTCTACCGCCAAATCAAGTCCATTAAAAATCAACTTCATCAATATCGTTTAGTACAGAGGCAAATTCAAACTATAACTGAGTCTTCTAGAAGTAGTCCGAAAGTTCTAATTTACGATTAACAACATTTTTCTTCATTTGAGCAGAACTGACCTTTTGGTCAGTCGGCGGTCTAAAATTGTACAAATTAATCAAAAATTGTTTGCACATTTCTTGGTTTTCCCATTTTATTTTGCATGCGGCACGCATGAGATATCAAAATAGTTATTTCACGTCAAAACCGGATTCGTGCAATGGGACGCGCACAATTTATATGACAGGTGGCGTATACCCGCGAAAAGTGACAAATCTCCAAGATGGCGGTAATTAAAGCACAGAGTATAAAGCCGGCGAGGTGACGCGCCGCGCTATTTCCGTCCGCGCCGCCCCTCGACAAATGCTAATGTCCTCCAGCGGGATACTCCGATCATACTCATCGCTTATGTCCCATAAACTATGCTCCCAATTAATATTAACAGTTTATTACTCGGACTCAATTCCGTTGCAATGTTGGCTGAATTGCAAGCTGTACGTTTTGCCATTGGCAAAATGTATCGTGTACAAATTTAAAAAGTACAACAGAACATATTGATTAATACCATAAAACACAAGTTAATAAAATGATAAATTCTTTTCCACACGCCTACTCTATCCGAGAGAGATCGATGAATTTTCTTCAGTTTTCCTTTTCAATTACTTGTGACTTTTATAAAACATCGAAGTCAAATATTACAGCAAACATAATGAAAGACGTCGACTAAAGCAACGTAGAGAGAAATTAATACTTATTATTATTTTAAAGATTCGTGGTTATTTAACGTGGTTATGTATTAAACTAAATAGTAAAGCAAGTACATGTTATGATTACAATAAAGAATTTCTAGTATTCCCCGCTTTGTTATCCTTCCATCTATCATAGATTATCAGACTGGATACAATAAGGAACAAAGTTTAGCCAAACCTTTATATTTGGCATGAGGAATGGCTTTGTGGCACGAATAGCATTTGTAAATTTCAAACTTTTATGAACTTGCTGTTTACCCGACTGCGCGGCTCATGACATTCATGTTGTTGTTACTAGCTGTGCTCCGTGGTTTCACTTCCTTCTAATTTGATATCAATGATATTTCATATGAACTTCACCCCCTATTTCATCCCCTTAGGGGTTGTATTTCTAAAAATCCTTTCTTATTGCTCACTCACATCATAGAAGGAATATACTGATTTGCAAGTATCTAGTTAGCAAGCACTGTACTTTCGGCTGTGTATATAAGTCAGTAATTTTTATATAAAAAAAAATGAACCCTTTGCCTAAGGTTTTATAGGTTCTTTTTAAAGTCCCCGTTAGTCTATTAAGAAGTTAACTGACCAATAAACTACAATTTGGTTTCAAAGGTTCTAATACGAGGTAATTAACATGGAGCACTTCATTGGTACTTAAGAGTTAAGTATCGAGTAGCTTGACATTTAGATGTAAACTTGAAGCAGATTTTTTCTATTTTTATTTATCCTTTAGTCAATTATTTAACAGATGATCTAGTTTCTGCGCAGATAAAATGTTCAAATGTGCTTAATTTTTATCAATTTTTTATGATATAGCCCTCCAAATGAGAAGTCGAAGCCATTCTCATGCCTACGCCCATAGACATCCGCATAAATGCTATACAGATGCGCTGCCCTCCTTTCTCCTCCTCCATGGACCACCTGCTACATACCGCACGAAACGCGACAACACAGCTGTCACTTTGCGCCGGTGTCGTGTAATCGAGAGGTACCTCCCACCTCGTGTTGTATACCAAGGTTGTTATTTTTTGGAACACGCGCCTCCCCGATCGCGTCCAGTAAATTTGGCTGCATGCAGCGAAGGCCATATCTCTTATAACAGATGAAAAGATTACTAACGGGATCTTTAATATAATACGTCCTAATGTCAACCGGTGGCCAGGAGTCGCGGGTTTGAGACCCGCCCTGGTCATGGATATTGATCTACGAATTATATGCACTACTATATCTCTTAAATATATTAAATTTGATAAATTATTCGTATTAAGTGGAAAGAGAAGTGTTTGATCTCCTGCCCGGTGGACTGACGAGCTGGTTGAGGTCTCTGAGGCTCTGGAGGAGGCCTAAGTCCAGCAGTGGACCTCTCTCTGTGTCCCTGGTTGCTGCTGCCGACGATGATGATGAATATTAAATGTATTTCCGCGGTCTAGTACCTGTAACACGCGTTAGCACGGGCACGTACCATAAAATAACTAAAATTTGATGATAATGTGTGTGCTTGTTCACGTTAGTCTAGCTTTGTGCTAGTACAGTCACGAGCAATAATATATATACACTTTAGTACCTTGTCATAATTTGTATTTTTGAAATTCCTTATTATTGCTTTTATTTGTCAAAGAATGTTATTGTGACAGGGTACTAAAGAGTATACATATTATTGCTCGTGACTGTACAAGCCAACACATTATTATCATCAAAATATGTATTTTCGATGTCCAGTACACACGTCCCCTACAGGGCTAGACTAACGTGGATAAGACATTATTATTACCTACACGTGACGGCGACCACTCGTACAACCCGTTTGCGGACACAGTCCTGACATTTGTCCGACAACAAAGTGGCGTGAGTCACCCAGTCACGGCCGCGACTTCTAGGAAGGACGGACTATCTAGATATTGGCATTAAAGCGGATTGCAATTATTTATATGTGCTATGCTTTGATTTTTTAAAATATTGGGGCAAATGATCTTTGAGAAAAAGCATCGCCTTGATCGTTATGCAGATGTGTTCCTTTCCTTTCTTTGCATGCTACAATGGGCCACCGAAAACTACAAAAACAGACAGCAGGGGTCAAGGGAAAGAGATCGTGTAGCTTGTAATGGATACTTAATTGTAGCCTACAGACCGGGGCACTACATCTTACAAATCAAAGTCAAAAATAAGACCTTTCTGTTATGGTCCAAAAGAAAAATTTGAAAATTGTATTTTAATCAGAAAATTCATTGTTCTTTATTTATTCCAATCTATTCGGGCCTCAACCCATATAAGGGTTTTTTATTATAATATGTATTACAGTACCACCTGAGTTGGTTGGTTTGGGTTTGACAACTGGTCCGACTGGTGATGTGGAGCAAGTATTAGCATCACTAATTTGTAATTTATGAAGGGATCGAGTTTTTGTAACATATTTATAAAGTTCCTTTGAATGTCATTATAATATAACCTCTCTTTGTTATCAACGTGGTTTAAATGTTTATAGGTTTTGATTAAGTAGATAATATGAATGTATCCTATTCTTATTATTTATTGATATTATTAGAAAGATAGTTTATGAGTACGTTCTTCACGCAAATACTAGAATGATTTAGATATTATTTGTAATTGCAACTGTTGCTTCAGGTATTTCGGAATACCTATTTTTGTCAGAATATGGGGGGAAAAGAGGGCATGTGATCTGCGACCTTAGGATTCGTTGTTTGCCTTTGGGAGATACATAAGCTCTTTTCTCGTCGGTCCCTACGACGTATCGGTCCGGACCAAAGAGCAGCAACTGATGCCACTTTAAAGTTGAATTAATTTATTATTTGACTACTCTACGTCCTAGGTATATAGAAAATGAATCCGTAATATTACGTAAGATTAATGTTACCGTAAGTTGTAATTGTAACAAATGAAATAAAATAAAAACATGGGGAACATGACCAACATGGACGAAAACTGATAATGATTAACAAACATTAATTAACATTCGTCAAAACAAAGTTATTGAAGGAGAAATGTGAAGGACATGATTTCAAGGTATTTTCATGTATTCTGCTAATTATCAAGGTATTAAATATCAAGATATTATATACAATTCTGTCACTATCGAAAAATCATGTATAAGATTATGTATATTTGTTCAGATGATCTTTAAAAACATCCTTTAGTGCTTAACAAAATAATGCTGCAGCTAATACCTGTTTATATTGTTATTATTTTTTTATAGAATAAATCGGAGCCATTTTCATGCCAACCGACGCCCATAGACATCCGGATATCGGTTATACAGATGCGTTGCCCTCCTGTCTCCTTCTCCCTGCATGGGCCACCGGTTTCTCACACTCCGCACGAAACACGACAGCACAACTGTCACTTTACTCCGGTGTCGCGTAAGCGAGAGGTACCTCCCCGGCCGTAGCGGCTTAATTCTGCTACATGCATGCATGTAGCGTGACAACACTCCTTACTTAACAAACATGTATAGAAAAAGAAATCTATACTACCAAATCGATCTAGAATATTAAATCTACAATCTAAAAAAGTCTATAATTTTCCACTTGTACTTTTTCTATCACTTCAAACGGCGTTGTTAATAAGGATATATTAGCTTCTTTGATATTTTACAAGGTATTCTTACTTTAATAATAACCCTTATAGGACCACTTTGTTGTCAGTCTGACAAAGTGATGACCTAAAATTTTCAATTTTAATAGCAATACGGATGGAGGAAAAAATATAGCTTTATAGCAAACATGGTTACGGGTTGTACTTGTTAAACAATTAAATAAACCGCAATTAAATCCGTTATAGCTGTTTTATTGTAAATCGGAAATAATTAATTTACAATTATTTAGAGACGAAGACATTACAAACTTGTATATGTAGTTAAAATCATACAAAGTGAGTGCATGCGCCCGCAAGTGTAAGATTGTTATCTTGAAGTGTTCGTTCGCACAAATGCTCGAACTGACGGAGCTCTCAGTGCAAGTCCGATTCGACACGTAAGGTTATTGAAGCATTGCAAAGCAATCAGGCTGAGGCGTTCAAGAGTTTTATTATCGTCTCTATCTCGCCTAATGACACTGCAATGGCTCATCAACAGCCTTTATAAATAATCATTAATAGTGCCATTAACCTATAGAAACATTAAAATTCAATTATTATGATTCAAATATGAGGAGTATAAGGTCAGTGGTAGAGTAAAACAGTCTTAGATGAGTCACTTAAGATAATTATTATTCTCTAAATAATTTGCGCACAAAAACAAATTAAAACTTTTTTGCTGCGATGAAATTTCATTGCAAAGATCAGGGGCTTGTTTTACAGATTACTATTGTGACACTTAACTTTTAACTATCATAAATATCTTTTATATTAATTACTTCTAACCGAAACCTATCAAACTCTATTTGCGGCTTAAATTGTAGTGGCTAGCAGGGACTTTAAAAGGGACCCCTCAGGCAGGTCCTAAATGTAGTATAATCTAGATGTAGTAAATAAATAAAGGCCATATTAATGAAGGCTCTAAGCGCAGTAAATGTATATCTTGTGACACAATAATATGGATATGGAAGATTGAATATTTAATTATTTTTTTTTATTGCAAGAAATATAGACACATAATATCAACAAACTAATGATAAAAAAATAATCTTTAGTGACTATTCTAGAATAGATACTGTTATTTCAAAGTAAAATAAGAGTCGATTTCATTCGTTTTACGTGTTATTATATTAAAATCTATATATATAAAACTCAAACGTGACATAGGCAGCTATCAACGCACAGCCCAAACCACTGGACGGATCAAGCTGAAATTTGGCATCCAGGTAGATGTTACGACGTAGGCATCCGCTAAGAAAGGATTTTTAGAAATTCAACCCCTAAGGGGGTGAAATAGGGTGTTGAAGTTTATATGGATTTCTTAGAAATTAAACGCGGGTGAAACCGCGGGGCACTGCTAGTGTTGATATAAATTTGAAGAGGTCTATGGATGATAATCATGAAGTTGATGAAAACGACGACAATAACGATGATAATGAAGATAATTATGACAAAGAAAATAGTAAAAGAAAACGTTAACAAGATTTTACAAGATGTAACAATTTTATATCCAACGTAGAAACTAAACAGCGACAACAGAAGGGAAAATCGATCGCCACTTATAGTCCACGACTCTTGCCCTATATAGCAGATAAAAAAAAAGTTGAAGAAACAGCCGAGTTAGTTATCATGCTACAATAAAGGACCATTGAGACGAAAATAAAAGCCTGTGGCGCGCCAGAGTATAGACGACACTCCACCAGAGACAAGGGAGTCTATTTTTAACAGATTATGCATGCACGCTGACGGAGCGTGCTGAAGAACGTTCGCCGCGCTGCCTGCTCCATGCTCCACTAATTTGTTGCCATATCCAATTATTTTATGGTCTCGTTTCGATATCGCTACAATGTTCCATGATATGTACGTGGCGTGTGTTAACATTTGAATTAATTGTGTGACTCATGTTTTATAACATTATCGATTATATTTTAATATCGATTAAACTAGTTTATTATGTTTTGTTATGAGTTTTCTTTTCAGATGTAAAAAAACGAGCATAGAAATGTACCTACTTTAATTCCTTAAAAATTCGGATCTTTTCAAAGGAATGTTCCTAATAGAAAACAATCGAAATTTTCAATTATGTTGTATGACCATTAATTAATAAAAATTACGAAACACGCTCACACTAGATACGCATTTAATTATTTTTTTAAACAAACTTAGTTGTATTATAAAACTTGCTTGTAAAGTAGGTACCTAACCCTTCGCGTGCGAATATAGATTACATGTGAACTCGTGGTTTCGGAAAGGGTAACGTAAAATGTGACAAAAGAAACTAAACTGTACACAAAACATACATCAAGTGTATAAACACAAGTCCAACTGCAATGCAGAGTAAACTTTGCCAAACTTCGAGGCGGTAGTTCCATTGCATGTCCTACAGACAATAAATTAAAAAGTAAAAGTAATAAATATGGCGGGATCAACGGACGTTTTCGTTTGGCGCGCACGCGAGCCAGCCGTGCATCGAGTTGGATAAGGCGAGCTTCAATTATCTACTCAAACAACAATTAGTTGTTACCTATTGTCTTTAGTGCTTTGAATAACGTTCTTGGAAACAGTTTCAACTTTTTAAGAATGATTGTCTGTTTTTTGGGAACTAGATAGATGTTTGCGCAGTGTGACGTACTCATACATTTTTCCTATCTTCTTTGTCTTTTTTTTTTCTTCTTATCACATTGACGACCAGGCTGGCGCAGTGGTACAGAGCTCTGATACGCTGAACATATAGCGCCAGGGGTCGCGGGTTCGAATCCCGCCTTGGTCATGGATGTTTATCTATGTATTATATGTATTTCTATAATAAAAATCTTAAATATATAAAATTTCTTAAATTTATTAAACATATTAAATATATTCCGTTGTCTAGTACCCGTAACACAAGTCCTTACGGTACTTAGCACGGGGCTAGACCAACGTGGTGTGTAGTCTACAAATATTATTATTATTATTATTATTATTATTATTATTATTTTTTCGCTACGGCTTTAGGGTTTACGATAGGTTTTTCATGTTGTTATTTGACTAATTCAATTCATTGATTATTATTTGTTTTAATTTTCGATTAAAAATAAGATCGTACCTTACGAGATTAAGAGTGGTTAGGTTTGAATGAAAGTGTCGGTGTAAAGACACGAAAGGTAATGCTCCGTTTGAGGCATGTCACATGTAGAAAGAAGGGTAGATGAAAAAAATAAACACATTAACACGTCGGTGGTGAAGACAAGGGTCTTACAGGCGGCGAGTGTGTGTGGAGAGAATAACGGATGAGGAGACGAGTCTGTATCTTACGAATATGTTTCGGTTACCTCTGCCTTCTCCGTACCAAAGAGAAGTGGAGTGAAGATTAACTTTTTTAAAATCGTAAGTAAAAAATCGTAACTAATCAAAAACGAAATGAACTTACTGCACATTTTCCGAGCAATTAAAAATCATCAATAAGAACGCCATTAATAACATCGTCATAATCATCATCATCATCATCACCATCATCGTCATCATCATCATCATCATCATCATCAGTCTTTTACAATCCACTGTTGGACATAGGCGTCTCCCATACGCCGCCGCCCTTAATATTTAGCATTAAATTATTATATTTCGCAGTTGAAAAGAATATAACTTAAGGTTTCAATCTTAAAAACCTCTTCAAACACATTTACAAAAGTATTCTTCAAATCCCAAGTAGGGGTTAATGCGCCTTATGCATATAGTTATAAGGTGTTAAATTTTTAAGGAAAAACTTTGTAAGACGTCTGGACGGGTGAACGGCCGCTGGAAGCGAGAAGAAGTTTGAGACGCGCCACCACTTCCTGAGTGGTGGGATTTCTTTATATACATCACTTAAGAATTGACCTGGGGTGCAGATAAAATCTGCTTACACAAAAGTTTGTCCCGGCACATCACTTATAGGATGCCCGATAAAATCTCCTTTGCACTGTTTTTTACGGTTTGCTGAGGCACATCACTCGCAAGGCCTTGTTGTGGAGATAAAATCTGTGTGGCACAGTTTTTACGGTTTGCTAAGGTGCATCACTTAAGAAACCTCTAAAACTTTGCAGTTTTTTCGGATTTCTGAGCTTTGTAATCGTTTTAGGATTAACATTATCATCAGACTTGATCGTGCTCCTATTGAACTTAAAGCTCTTCAATGTCACCCGTTTTTTTATGATATAGGGGGCAAACGAGCAGGTAGATAAATAAACTGTTTCTTGATGACGATCATAAATACCAATCTACATAAATATCTGTATTGTAACCAATGAAAGTGTAAGCAAGGCGCGATCAAGATATTAAAGATATAAAGGAAATTCGATAGTCCATTCCCGTAGAGCGCCAACATTCTTTAGACATCATTATATTCTTACAATAAAGTCGGATTTTATGACAGTTTATTTCACATAACAAGCCCTCTTTTCATTCTTTGCAGATTTCAGATTCTTTACAACAAAAATGTACTATTATGTCGGTGGCCAACATCAACTGCATAATTTGTAACGCGCTGTTAAATAATGAATCGTGGAGTAAAATAAAAAATCGTGCAGTGGAATTCTCTTGTGATCAATACAAAAAAGCTATTTGGAGAAAAAAAATACAAACGTGTTGTGCTGTGGCTGTATTGCATTAGACCGGCATGCCCGTGGAGGTACCTCTCGCAAACAAGATGTGGCCGTGAATTGAAAGCTATGCTGTTGCATTTCGAGCTTTCGCAAAGCGACTCGGGAGGAGAAAAATAGGAAGCCGTATCTGTACAAGGAATAAGCTGGATCCAAAGGCTCCGACTGCTCATTTGTCTCCTCTGCTCTAGATTTGTCCGCTTTAACATAAATCGGCCATCGATCAACGTACATACGGACAAACGGTTTGTTATTACAACTTTGTTCTTATACACGGAACTATTGCAGTGCGCTGCAACAGTTCCAACTTTTACTTTCATGAGCCGAAGTTCGAGAACAGTGTTACCAGCAGATCAATAGCCAACATGTCAATAGACAAGTTTCATTGTAAAAAGTATTTAATGTTCTATTTAATGTTTAAAGACACGCGAATGCATCAAGGGGTAGAATGCATCAACACATCTTGATATCTTGATTTGGCACCATTAATGATAAAAATGCAATCTAATTTTGCAGAATTATAACTATTTAAAATTATAAGTAATATTAGTGTAATTAATAAAATTATGAAATAAAAAATAATAAAAAATCACACCCTTTTAGTATGGATTTAAATTATAGCTATAATATTTAATAAAAACCGTAAAATAAAAAAGCTAATTGGCGCGCAAATTGACATATTAGTTTTTATTAATCCGAACAAAGATCTCGTATCATACAGCCCTGTAATTAGACGTGTGACATTCATATTCGCGCGAGTGCGAAAAACCTATTTGCTGGTCCGACCATTCTATGCCATTACACACGGCCATTTTTCAATTATACCAAATGTGTACGGCGTATATAAATCATACACTACATATGTATTAAAGGGAGGGCCATATAGGGCTGTCAGCCCTGAGCAAACGTAATACCGGATACGGATGGAGGCCCCCACCCTATGGGGATGGAGTGTCAACACAATATTTTTCATAAAAGGAATAAATATTAAGTTTTATGCACGAACATGTAACAGTATGCGCTGTGGAATAATTAAGACGCAACGAGGAAAACCGGGATGGAAATTGTGAGGGTTCAGTATAAATAAATTAACCACATTGTGGATAATATTGGGGATTAAGGATACGTATATCATTTTTTGTTTGTGTTTGATTCCCCACGATTTCTTATTCCACGATGGGTGAGGGATAGCCTTCAGGGTACTCACCCTTGTGGCCATATTATTCTTAGCAACTTTACCTATTTTAATAGGATATGTAATTTATTAGCAGTGGTATTTACATAGTCATGGAGTTCAAAAGGTAATTTTATATTTCATTTTTATTTTATTCAAGTCTTAAAGAAATTACTTTTTCTTTGTTTTTGTAGAAGATTTGAGAGAAAACAATACACCATCCAGAATACAATGCAAATAAATCAAATGCAAGTTTCTAGATATTTGATTACACAGCGAACGTGCAATTATAATAACATTATCTATTGATAGAACTAAATGTATCTACAATTACTGCGACGGAAAAAAAAGAAGGCCACTTCCGCGAAATCATTATTTTTCCGGAAGACTTTCTATTGTGTACAGCGCCATCTAGCGAAGGCTTCGTTAAGGCGTGTGGGGTCCGTGACGGGGGTGCAGATGTTTGTAATTTATAATACTTATGTATATATGTCATGTGATACTAATATGATGAAGAGGAAAGGTTTTTTCCTTGTATATAATAGAATCGAAACTACTGGACTGATTTTGATCATTCTTTTTTTAATCGATAGCTACATTATCAGAAAGTAGTAAAGTTACATCATAATAAAATAAAATATTTATCATATTGTAGTTGTATTGTGTTGTAGTGAGAGGTATATATAGTCTTGGGCTGCTTGTTTGTCCCGCTAATGCAAAAAAGTGTTTAACAAATAATAATATTTAATGACATTGTGATCATCAACATCATTTTTTATGATGAAAGTTCTACATTGCTACGATTTTGGTCGCCAGAACTTGGGAAAAATCTGCTCGTGAGGGTGTAAAGTGCTTTTTCATCTAATCGGTAAATGATGTAAATCAGAAAAACGTCTACCAACGGTATTTGGTCATCGAAAACTCGCAAACCGCACGAACCACCCTAACATCCACAAAGTTGGCCACCATATTGTCTATCGTTCGCAATTCGAATTTGGAACCCTGACGTCATTTAAAATGTGAAATATTACGTCACAGCGTGGCATCCCTATACAAACAGGGTGTGTTTAATTTGTAAACGCGAGTATCGGATATAAACTTATCCCGTATAGGGGGTGCATACAAAAATATACACGCAAAAGATTTTTATGCGTCCGTATTTCATATTCCTTTTATAAATTCAGTGTTTGATGTTTTTTTTTTGCGTTTCGATCACTTTTATTGGTTGCTGCATGTTCGGACGGGGGAGGGGGGCAATGCGGAACTCTCATACATCATGATGAGAGTAAAGTAAATGTTTTATGTTATTAAGAGGTAGTGCCATGCTGTATGGCGCAGGCACGGTCGGGGAATATCCTGGTCACAGGATGGCGCTACAACGACGGATACGTTATCGTGTTTCGTGCGGTTTGTGAGCTGCCGGTGGCCCATATTAGGACAAGTCAGCTATAACAATCATGCGGATGACTTTATCCGTGGGTCACCAGAACACTCCAACAGTTTGCCGCCTTATGCTAGTATAAAATAACGCGTATCTTTTCTCATATCAATAAATCTCTACGCATAAAAGCGCTTAAATCAAGCGGATTTTATCCCATGTTTCGCCGACCAAAATATGTAGCAACGGAGAAATTGCAATACAATAGTTGATGTTAATGATCCCTATGTGATATGTTTGAACTCAACCCAGTCACTTGGTAATATCTATTACCCACTACTTCTGCCTCACTTGCTCCAGTTAGGAGCAAAGGGATCGTCGTCCCTTAAGTCGGTAAGTTGACACGCCGTCTTCCCGTACGCCACCTTAATCCTAAGTCTTGTAAGTTGGTAGAGGCCCATCGGATATGTTCGGCAAATGACTTTAAATATCCACATGTCACGAATTTGAGAGGGAAAGTTAACTTTTTTTAAAAAGTTTTTTTATAAATGTATTTAGGTACTTACAGACTATAGACTCATTCACTTGTTAATCTATATTTTTTCAAGCCTTGTTTCGTATTACTAACGAACGTTTGTAATGTTATATTTATTAGCTAGTATAGATAAACATTTGATACGAATTTAATACAACTGTAACTACTAAATTAAGTCCGCCATTTTAGTTTATTTATTAAGAAGTGAATGTAATTACTCTTTTTAATTATTATCAGAAGATTTATTCTCACATCTTTCTTCATGGACGTAATATTCATGTTTATAATATTCTTAGATGTGATTGTACGTATCTTAAGTAAAATATTAAGTAATTGTATGAGTATGATGTTAATGGAAGAGAGAGATTTGCAATTACAACCTGCCTCAAGATCTGCAAGACAATTCATAACGTCATGATCTAGAGACTACTCTATAATCGATCTGTCACTATATCACAATGGCGGCGAATCGAACGCGATTATAATTTCATTTTTGAAATTGGAATTCGAAATTTAAATCGTCTAGATGGCCAGTGCCGCGCACGTTAATTCCATCGATCATTACTCCCGCTGCAATCCGCCAATCGCGAAAAATAAAAACATTGGCAACCCCACCTGCAACCCCCCACCCGTCTGTGTCCAGGGAGATGTGATTTTTTCGAGCGTCACCCCCGATCGGCGCTGTCGATACCTACTTTCCGTCATTATATGTGGAACTGCAGTACAATAACCGACGCCGATTGACATGTTCATTTATCGAACTTTATATTCGATATGTTATCTGTAATTCATAATCATATGAAAACTTTCAAATTGAGAATATTGTCAATTTAAATTTAGAATGTCCCGATATTTTTAAACATTCGTTTGGCAAAGGAAAATTCTCAAAAGCCAACTTTAACTTCGTTCACAATAAGCCGTATTAGTTTTCATAATCATAACTAAATCAGTATATTAAATTACATAGAAATATATTATTAGTTACGGCTTCACTGCTACGACGCTCGCTACAACGCTACGTGGATACTTACACTTTTAATTTGAATATTACACGACAACTTTCTACATTCAGCCAAGTAGTTTGACATTTTTGAAATATTTTTTATAAACTAAATGTTAAATTCGCGTTAGTTCTGTCCCATCTGATAAGTGACGATGTAAATGGACGACGATTTACCGAATTTATAATTTACCAATAATATTCATATGTTCCTTTTATTTTCAGAATACCTATATAGATCTTGTATTGTCAAAATAATTTGGCCACGTGTATTATTTTACAATGGCAACATAAATCCCTTCATTAATATTTATCCCTGTATAAATTTCATTCCGCCCCCATTCTGTCGGTGTGTGTATCATTTAAATGTATCATTGTCGGTGTGTGCAGTGCAGAGCTCGAGCTGGGCTCTGTGCACGGCTCCATGCAAAAATGTGCATTATATATAAACACTTATCCTGACCTCCCTCGCCCTCTCGGCGCTTGTACAAACAGAGGTGCGAAAGGGATTTACTTTGGAAGCGCGGCTCATTTTATAGTGGCTTGTTTGTGGATAGGGTCAGTCCCTCATGTGTCATTTAGTTACAAATAACGATTTATCTGGATGATTTCGAATTTCACGTCTGGCTACGAAATTAATTTATTAATTAAATTCTCTTGCATATCTGCTGAAATCAACAAATATGTTGTACTTTACAGTATTAAGTATTAAAGAACATAATTTCGTCAATAAGTACCAACATTCAAAATTAGTTTTTTATTTAAATTAGTCCACATTGAAATGAAAATCTTGAAAATTTGAATTAAGAAGCATTTCTAAACAAACATACCAAAATTTCAATTAAAACATTGCCAACATTAAAAAATGGCAAAAGCTTAAATTTATAATTTTATTAAAACTGAAATACACATGTACTTTTTAATTTCTTTTCACAAGGTATTACACTACGTTAGGAAAGTCAATTAAGAAACGTATTTTTAAGCTCCGCATTCAATTTTAAAACCGTCCTTTCAAAGCGCCTTCTACTTTACTCAGCAAAGTATAGAATTTAACGAAGGCGTAATTATAATGCTCAAAAGAATCTCCTTTTTTATACAGCATTTTAATGAAATGCCGTTTTTCCTTGAGACCGAATGAATGGTACATATATTCAAAAATATAATTAAAGATCCTTAATTGTCTTTCGGTTTTAAACGTCAAAATAAATTGGCGCCTTTTGAATGCAATTGTTCAGGGAGATTTTAAGTATGTTTAGACTACTCATTCTATGAAAATGTTTTTAGGCGTCAGAATTTACGTCGCGGACTAAATGACGTTTTGCCAATAAACTAAACCATATTATTTATTAATTATTTTTATTTATTATAATTAAAAACAGTTGAAATTTTTTAGATGTGGCTTACTGTTCCTCGTTAATTTGTTTTATAGTGGCTATAGAATGAGATGTTTCGTTAAAGTTTGAATATTGAATTTTATTACAAAGTAAATTAAACATCATCTAATCATCTCTCCGCCTAAAAGCTTCAATTGTACTGTAAATACAACCGGATTATATATTAGATAAACACACGACATCACAGAAGAATTATAAATTTTATGATGAAGAATCAAAAAGCAATATCTCTCTATCAAATCACGTTAAAATTCAAACATTAACATACGAAAATAAAACTGAAAGCATAAATAGTATCGTTGCGAATCAACAATTTTATTACAAAGAGTTTAAAGTTGAGAAAGTTAAGCACGGAGGGATTAAAAAAAGAAGAAAGTGTGTTAGGAGGTAAGAAGGAGCGAGGCTCTGAGGCCACAAGCAATAAAACGGCGTGAGGTCGGAGCCTGGATACTTTTTTTACTCCTACCCGCCCAGTGACAACGTGGAAAATGATCTTGGATTTTATATTTCTTTCTCTGTGTCTTGTTTTAAAATCGAATATCGTTCACGTTATGGGAACATGTAATACTTGTAATGGACTCTTTCGCGCCTTTATTTTCTTTTTTTTAAAGATGATTGAATGGTTAGGTTTTTAAATTTTGAACACTGGCTGGAAATGTTCTTATCTTGATTTCTAATTACTCAACGTGGAAAATGATTTTTAATGTTATATTTCTTTACGTGTCTTGTTTTAAAATCGAATATCGTTCACATTATGAAATCACGTAATACTTGTAATGGACTCTTTCGCACCGTTTTTGTTGCTTTTTTTTAAAGATGATTGAATGGCCAGTATTTTTTAAATTTGGTATACTGCCTGGAAATGCATATCTTGATTTTATTTTACGGATCAAAAAAAATAAAATACCTGATAAATTTGCCCAGTGAAAATTAAAAAAGAAAATATTTTTTTCGATAATCATAATTAACTGGTAAACATTCGCTGTTGGAAGTGAACCAGTGAGTCTTCAATATACTGTGGTTATCATGTTCGTCAAACTAATAATCAAAACAGACAGCAGTAATTTAGCGCTTGATAAGCGTTGAGATGGATGACAGCTGAAGAGAATCAGTGAAGTTCCTCGTTTGAACCTGTTGTACCTTATGAGAAAGCTTCTTATTTTTCTTTTAGGCTATCAATAAAACAAATCCATCATTACATTGCACAGATGAAATTGTTATAAAAAGTTTCCGTTATTCTACTTTTGTACCTGCTTTGGTAATTGAGTAACAAGCAAATTTACAAAGTTTTTGGTCCGCAACTTCTCTCTCGGTCGCTGGGTATTTTCTGTGGGAATGATTTTGGTTTTTTAAGACAGGAAACAAGGAAAATGCCGCTCCATTTAATTTAAATATGGAATAGTCATACTTATCTTAATTTCGATGTCAATATAAAATGCTCAATTGTAATCAATGGCTTGACATTTCAGTCAAGTTAGATTAGTACATAACAATGAAATAGTAGGATACATTTTAGATGTATCATATCATGTGCTTCTGCTGTAACTTGGTAGTAGTGTCGGTAGTGATGATAACACCCTAACGATGTTACAACTGAAACATGGTTGCTAACTATTGCCAGATGATTAACAGAGCGATAATTGCACAGTGAAAGGTGTGAGGTCCGCGGTGAAAGCACAGGCTTTTTGTGAAGATTATCGGCAAAACATTTATCTCCGTTCATCTTTGAAAAAAAAACAAAAAAGAAAAAGATCGTACCAAATTCTTATGGACTCATTTTTTAGATCTTTTATTGGGTTTAAATTGATTTTAGATATAAGTTCTTTATATAGTGCGAGAACTTACTACCAAGTCAATTATTATCATTACTGTTATGAAAATTATGATTGTTGTGTGTAAAATACTAGTATAAAGGGAGAGAGTAAATATATTTTTCAAGTAATTTAACAATATTTATCAATATTATATTGTTATTTAACTTTACTATTCGTTTGCTAAGCAGTTATATGAATAATGATACGATTCTTTATGTTTGTATTTGTAAAGTTCTTTTAGGCGACCGTCTTTTAAAAAAGTTTAGCCTTTAAAGTTTATGATTTATTAGACTAAATGATATGACGTACCTACATAGACGAGGAACATGAAAAATAAGATGTCTTATAGAGACGATAGAGTTTGCTCTATCTTCATAAAACTATCTCAAGTGTCTTCGAAATTCTGTAGTCATTTCATAATATAAATATCAAATTATTATTGACTATTTAGATTGTAACAAAAAGAATGAAGCCATATTTTTTCGTTAACAACAATACAAATAAGTAAGCAAATGAACCAGAATTTAATGGTCGTTTTATGTCCAATATTAAATCCAATTGCGCATTAATTATCGTATCACACCAATTTATTGTATCACCGTGATGGTAACTATATTTCTTCCTGTTTACGTGCAAGTTGCGCTTTTAATACCTATATCGTATTGACTTATGATCGGGCAAAGCCCTAAAACAAGCATTATGACGCACACAACTGCATACTCTGGGGGCCAACCCCCCCACCCGATTCGGCGTTTTTATATTTTTGCACATTCAAAAAAAGAACGCCAGACAAAGATGGACTGATGACGAGATATACTCGTGCACGGGAACAATGGGGTGCGAGTGGGACGGAAGCATTTCTGTCACGGACGATGCGAAATAAAAATGTGCAAACCTTTTTTAAATGTGATGCTTTTTTACGTTAGTCTGCGTTCGCAATTAGTGATGTGCGGTCGCGTATTGAGAATTAGGAATATATGCAAATAACTGATTATGCCGGCTGGGGTTTCGCTTTTGTTCCTTGTTTGTTCGTCGCATAAAGGGCCACGGAAGCGCGACCAAGGTCGTGTTTCACTTAATCTTTTAAGTTCACATCTAGAATTACGTCTGACAAAAATGATCGCAATCCATTATATATTTTTTTTTATTTTCAAAGCCGATAGAATTCTCGAAATGCAGTTTGTAATTAAAAGGGCCTTACACTTTTAGTATAATGAGGGTATTGTTACTTATTTCCACCGAAGAAAAGGCCAAGTACTTTCGTATTTCGTAGCACAATAGTTACGAAAATGCAGCCAGAAAATATAAAAGATCATACAATTTTAAAGATTCATCATAACTAATCTCGACTCTTCGAGATATGAAAATCAGTTTTAATAAAAGTTGGCAAGAAATATAATCGAAATTTCCGATTAAAATTTCAATTTTATCACTTCTTTACTCGAGATATTTTACAATTGATATACTAGGTGACAACTGACAGCTATTAAATTCACTTGGTTGACATGTTAACATGAACCGTCATACGCAATTGACATCTGTCAAACTTGTCAAACAGTCGAGCGATCCTTTGCGTTCTAGTGGATAGTGAGCGAATACGTAAAAATCGAGTATTCCAACGAGTAATTAAAAGTTTGGCAACACCTCACTTGACAATACATCACTAGTCCATATTCTCTGAAAAAAGGTTGCGTATACCCTTCAGGTGCATCCACATACCGTTAGGAGCGAAACAAATTTTAATGGCAAAAGAAAAAAGCCTGACAGCCCAATGCAGCGCGTGTGCTCACACACACACAGCTCTTGTCGGTGCATGCTTTACGCGCGGAAAAAAGTGCTGCGTTATTGATTTTTCTCTACAGAGAGGAGGGGTGGGAGGTCGCCCGCGGCCTGAAAAAGTGTCTGCTGAAAAAACCGAGACGAAAAAGCACCCCTCCCTTTTTAATTGGTAACGTAGTGTCAATAGGGCTAATCCTGCCCAGTAATAGCCTGCTTTTGTCTCCCGAATGCATTTTTCAGTTGCCAACCGAAGCTTTTGGGCTTTTAATGAAGATATCGTTGGGAAATTGTATGACGCGCGCTAAAGGAGGTTTTTTTATGAATTTCAGTCATGATCATTAGCAAATGAGCCCCTTTTGATGACTTTGAGGTCCTTTTAGTTGCGCGTTAGCTTTGTAGTTTCACAAAGTTGGCAGACTGGTAAAAGTGAAATGATAAATGTATGGAGTTTTTAGAGACATTTTTGAGTGGTGTGTTGGTATAGCATTAATTATTTTGTATTACTGCAAAGGATTATCATTATTCCCTTCATGTGTCATTTCCGTTGATGCTAATGGATAAATATTATATTAGGTTGGTTACTTCGTTCCTATTTTACTCGCCTTTTTATATAGAGGATGATGTTTTTCAAGAATACTGTATGTATAGTACTAGATTATTTTTTTCCCTGTTACAGATGGGCAGATTTTAACGCACGAGATTCGATGTTACATTCGTCTTAACAACGCGAGCGACACTGAATACATTAAAATGAAATTTAAGCAGTTGGATCTTATTTATTTATTTCAATTTTACATTTCTCTGTACTTACAGATCAAGTGGTATATAAAATAATTTAAAAATTTTGCATTTCTAATTAGTAACCTATACATATTTTTTTGGAGGCATTCATTATATATTCAAAGTTTTGAACATATCTACTGTAGGATGATTGCAATTTATTTAGTATTTGCCGAGTGCGTTTTATGTACCTATTATACCTATAACAAAACTTTTCATGTAGGTACACATCTTACTAACATTATAAATGCGATCAGTTTGTATGTTTGTTTGTTACGCAAAAACTGCTTAACAGATTTTCATGAAATTTGGCACACACATAGAGGGTGATTTGGATTAACACATAGGATAGTTTTTATTTCAAAAAATTGTTCATATGGGATGCCATGGGATGACTTTCTATTTTCCGCGGGATCGAAATTTATTCGGGTGACACCGCGGGGCGCAGCTAGTAATATTATAAACTGGTAATTGTCTGCCCTGAATTATATGTCACTTGATATGTTGTTTCGTCTCCGTCAAGTTTTGTTTATTTTTTTATTATAAAAAGCATACATAAACTGCCCGTATTCGAATGCTAAAGATATATGAATGAATATTTTCTTGTTAATTTGCTAATTATCTTGTTAATATTATTTTAGATGCAAATTTAGTTTCTGTTCTTACTGTTTATTCCAGAATGCCTAAAGGTAACCTGTGCTAAATTTTATGTAACCCGTTCATTACAAAATGTATTTTTGTTGTAATTTTATGTGAAAACTTTGGCATTTATGATAATAGTAGATATATAATGTTTCAAATTATCTAGTGCAATAGGTACGAAACTAATCATAAGAAAATCAGAAACGAAATAAAATTGAAATGAAAGTACCTACTTAAGTTAGTAATGCTAAGTATTGGAATGTTAAGTAAGTTAGTAAGGCTAAGTAAGAACAAGACAAAGATAAGAGAAATAGTCTAGATTTATAAAAGTAGTACCCCAGCACTTTTCTTTCTGGCATTTGTAACTACTAACTTGATTCGTACACAATACCAGCGTAAAGTGACAGCTGTACCCATGTAGAGGGGAGAAGGAAGGAGGGCAACGCATTTGCTGATGTGCGGATGTCTATGGGCGTCGATAGTCATGAAATTGGATCCAATTGCTCGTTTACCCTCTTATACTATAAACAAAAACTCGGCAACAGTGAAGCCGGTACACCACTTCGGTTCTATGGTAATAAGACATATTGGCGTCGAAGATAATGTATCCTGCTAATCCTACTAGTCCTACTAATATTATAAATGCGAAAGTTACTCTTTCTACTCTACTCTCTACTCTTTTACGCAAAAACTACTGAACGGAGTTTCATGAAACTTTACATTAATATAGCTTTCATATCAGAATAACATAATAAGTTAAAATTTTGAATCATTTTTGAAGTCCGAAATCCACGCGGGCGAAGCCGCGGGCGAAAGCTAGTAGTACTATAAAGTTTCTACTTAGAATAACTGGTTTCTAATAAGAGATGGTGCCACCACGCGTGAATGCAGCCGAAATGGCCGGCACGACCGGGGAAGTATCTCGCTTTGATACACGATACCGGCGTAAAGTGACAGCTGTGCTGTCGCGTTTCGTGCGATGGGTAAGTATCCGGTGAAAGGGGGAGTGTCTATGCCCGAATGTCTATGGGTGTCGATAGTCTTAAATATGGCTCCGACTGCTCGATTGCGCGCGGAATACACACTAAAAAAACTAAAGGCAAATGTTTTGCGCCGTTTATAATACTTAGTTATGATTATTAAAATATAATAGAAAAGTCAACATTTTTTTTTCCTTATTTTATACCCGCGTAAATTTCAATACCGTGGAAAACAGAAAATCATCCCGTGGCATCCCATAGGACCATTTTTTCGGGATAAAAACTATCCTGTGTTAATAAGTTACCCTCTATGTGTGTGCTAAATTTCATGAAAATCGGTTCAGCAGTTTTTGCGTGAAGGAGTAACAAACAAACAAACATACAAACTTTGGCATTTATAATATTAATAAGATGTAGATGACCCTTCCTAAAATGCACGATGTAGAGCAGTATCAATTGAATATTGCATCCCAGACAGAGTATCGGGTATCAGCCAGTCCACAAAGATCTCCGATGAATATTAATGGTCAAAACAGCAACTACACACATTAAGAACAAACGAAACCATGACCTGGCTAATAGTAACAAGTGGCTCAATTGACTGCGGACGTGACGTCACGCGCGCTTCCGCTCCTAATTACGCACCCGCCACTGAACTTGGGCGCTTAGGAGCCCATGAAATAAAGAGGCATTTATTAAAATACATTGCGATAGCACTACTTGTGTAGAACGCAATCTAATTACCGTTCATGTTGGCCTGGTACTTGCAACGCTCTTTTGTAGCTGTTTTTAAGTTTGTTTTTTTAAATTTACAGGTTTTTAATACTGCAGGCCAGTTTTCGAGGATATAGAGATAAAAAAGTCGAGTTTATTAGTTATCTGTTAAATAATTCTACTTTAAGTTAACTAACACTGTCCTAGACTAGTCCTTAAAGCCCTTCTTCCGTCCTTTCCAAATAGGACAAAGGAATCTCACTAGCCGAAACGCGACAGAGTACTCACTTTGTAGTGAAATCATTTGAACGAGTACCAATACTGCTACTACTACTACTACTAGTACAACTCGGCAGTACCTACCTCTAAGCAGCGACCAAACAACACCGCCTACAAGTTCAGACATTTGACCGAGTTACCTACAGGTAGTATTAGTTACCCTATGTACAACATAGGGTAACTAATATTGCATTGTTTCGGCTTGTATTCTCGAGGTAATGGGAAATGGTTAACACTTTGGTAACAATTTCAAGATGTTTGACCCCTTAAAATGACTTAAGCTTTTAAAGAAACTATACCTTTACGGTAAATGCAGATATTACTTAGAGGCAGAAGTAATATCCGGATTTAGCATTTTATAAAATATAAAATAATCAGCCAATATTGAAATGGCTGAAGTTATCTGTTATTAAATTGTCGCCGTACAAACTAAATTTTCTTTGCTATAAAGATTTTTCTTACAGCTTGGATAGGGATGTCGAACCCGAGAAATTTTTTGATATCTCAATATATCGATATTTGCATATATCCATAATGACTTTCGATATATCGATATAATAAGTCAGTCAGTCAGTCAGTAACTAATAATAAATGACTATACACATATTTTTTAGATTCAGTCAGAGTCGTAGTCGGATTCGCACCAGAATTTTGAAGTCATAAAACAATGGCGGTTGTGGAAATAAAAGTTGCGCGTATCATCTCCTTATTATTTTCAGGTCTTTTAAAAAATAATAATCTTTTAAAAGACGGGAAGACGGTCTCCATGCAGTAGCCGGTTCAAATCTGCAGTGCCGAGAGCTCGGCCATATCGGTCACCTTGGCGTTTATCAAAATAGACCCAAGTCTGATGATAATAATGGAATATATAGCATTAACTAATGAAGCTTCTGTCTGTTGGGAGACAGAATACATACAGTTTAGGGCTCGATCCAATGGATTTGCTATGGCCCCAAGTGATATAGTCGAGGCTTCACCAGACGAATTTGCCACGGGCCCCGAGCGATAGAGTTTTGGCCCCATTCGATGAATTTGCCCCTTGCCCTGCCCGAGTAACGCACTGTCTGATATAGACAATGTCATGAATACGTTGAACCCGCGTCTGTCTGCGCGCTTATTGGTGTCAAGTAGTAATTGCGTAATGCACGGTCAATGCCAGACGTGCAGTGTTCGTTATATCACCCCCTGCCATATTTATATTCCTTACGAAAGTTTTTTTATGCAAAAACTGACTGAACATTCGTTCTGGACAACGGATTCGTATGAAATTTGCGACAATAGATTCCAATCTCTCTTCTTACACAAGACCGGCGTAAAGTGATAGTGCTGTCGCGTTTCGTGCGGAGTACAAGTAGCCCGTGGCCCGTGGAGGTGGGAGGGGAAAGGAGGGCAGCGCATCTGTATAGCCGTCGGTAGTATACATATAATGATAAAAAATCTGAAATAGCAATATCGACAAAATAAATAGATATATTCTACGCGGGTACAGCACTAAATTTTCATGAACAAAATTAAATATTGCGAGCTGTGTCCGTTGTAATTAAGTAACAGCCAGTTTATATTTATTTCTAATTTTTGGAATGAAATGATATTTTATAACATAGACGATTTCCTGTATGAAAGAGTAATTTAAAGGTATAAGTAATTGAGAGGTCATTGTTGCGTTGTACATGATTCGAGACTGATTACAAATTGGCGGTGATAATAATGTTTAGTTTGGAGTTCCGCCGCGGTGCTCGTGGACTTTGTGTGTCAATATTTAGCTGTGTATTAAATACATTAGGTTGTTGCGGCATTGCAGCTGGATCGCGACAGACACGAAAGACTGACACCAACTGTGGTCATTTTCATAACTAAACATTTGACTAATTTTTATAATTAAGTCAGTTGTTGGTTTACTATATGTTTAGTCATACTTATATTTAAAAAGTTTGCATGTATGATTGTTATTCTTTTAGTCCAGACCCAATGAACAGATTTGGATACATTTTGACACAGACAGATTACAATCAGGAAGGATATAAAATTACTTTTTTTCCCGATAAAAAAAATGAATCCTTTGGGTTTTTAGGGTTTTAAAATTGAAACCACGGGACACCAATAGTCTATAAGTACTTTATGCACAAGGGAAAGTTTTATGTATCTTTTAATAGAATTGACTGATTGAACCAAAACGATTGGACCGATTTTAACTATTTATTCATAAAGAGAAACTACATTAGCTGTACCTATGTTACATCTCCTAACATTATAAATGCGAAGGTTTGTATGTATGTTTGTTACTCCACACAAAAACTGCTGAACCGATTTTAATGAAATTTGGCACACACATAGATGCTAACTCGGATAAACACCTAGGATAGTTTATAGATATGTAATATAGGATGCCATATTATGATTTTCTATTTTCCACGGGATCGAAATTTACGGGTGTGAAACCGCGGGGCGCAGCTAGTAATGTATATTTTATTATGCTTTTTTTATTTTTACCAACTAGAGATGGGTTAGCTATTTTTTTGTTTTTTTTATATGATTCATAGGCTTGTCTTTGGCTACTGTCTGACTGATAGTGATGACGTCACAGATATATTTCTGGTTTTCAATATACCTCGCAGATGCATTTAATTGAATTGTCAAATCATTTCGCGATTGTAACAGTAAATCGAGTACACGAGGGTGGTATAATTCGCTGTGTCAACATATTGTGACGGCTCTACGGGGTCTATGGGGTGTCTATGGGGAGTCTATGAGGGTTGTCTATTCTGTGAGGGATGAGCTGTGGCCGCGCTCGGGCGAGCGTGTAATTGGCAACTAACCGACTTGGCGTTTGTTAATTGAGACATCTGTGTCGCGGGTGTGTTAACTTATGGTCTGTGTCGCGTTGATCATGATTATGACTAAGTTTGCAGCTTTTTTATGGCATAGGGAAACTAGTTTTATATAGTACTAGTTTCGCCCCGCGATTTCACCCGCGTAAATTTCGATTTCGTGGTAAATAGAGAATCATCCCATGGTATCCCATAGGAACATTTTTTCGGAACAAAACTTTTCTTGTTAATCTAAGTTACTCTCTATGCCAAATTCGGATCATTCATTCAAAAAAATCGGTTCAGCAGTTTTTGCGTGAAGGAGTAACAAACGAACAAACATACAAACTTTCGCATTTATATTATTAGTAGGATAAGAGAGCCGGTATGACGGGGTTAGTTTTTCTATGCGTCTAGTAGGTAGCTAGCTTAGCTGGCTAGATTTTAGGAAATGTAGATTTTGGTAGTTTTTGATAGGCTCCGACTGCTCGTTTACTCCGTTTATATTTAATCCTCGTGTCACGGTGTTTGTGTTCATACTACCCTGAAACGGCTCGACCTTTTATCATGAAGCTTTCTCTATTTGGAAGGTATGAAAAAAGCTCGTAAATTATTTATTTTTAATTCTGAATTTTATACCTATTTATTATACGTCATATTCAAGCACCACTTACACGAGCAAAGCCGCGGACCACGCCTAGTACAATAAAAAATCATAAATCACAAATAAAATCAGTTTTAATGCGTTTCTGTAAGCGCATTAAAATTATCATGTCGCATTACGAAGGGCTCACGCACTATCGCGTATTGACCCGGAATGCGTAGGGCGGGCAAGGTCAAGTTCAAGGGCGGGGGAGCGACCCTTCCCCGGGCCCCACAGGTGGAACTTTCCAAGTTCCTTAACTTTCGGGGCTTAGCGATTCGCATCTTAAACGTTTCGTAAACGGTTCATATTCGAAACGGGCATGTAAATCGAAACGGATTATTGAAACGAATAAGATAAAGAAGCTGGGATGTATGTTGATTGAAACGATACAGATATTTTTGAAACAGTTGGGGAGACTCCATTGAGAAGTGTTGTTATAGTTTAATTTTTTAATATACAAACGTCACACCTATGTAATTGTTTTTTTTTTATAGCAAGGAGTCAAGTTTAGTACGAGTTAGCAATGCTCTATTGCATCCGAATTGGGCCGGCACGAGCGTAGATAAACGCAATTTAAAAATCACATGTGGTGACAGGTTTGCGATCGCATTTAATGTACATTTGCTTACAGCGGCCTATTGGGGGGTGGAGGGAAGATTAACGAGCCCGCACAACCGCTATGCGCATACATCGATAGTGGCTAGGATTTTTTTATAGTCGAAGAAGGCTATAGTATATTGTGTTAACGAGAGGTACCTCCCCGGTTGGGTCGGGCCGATTCGGCTCCATGCATGCAGTGGGGCATCCTCTTACTGGGCTCCGCTTGCTCGTTTGCACCAATATAACCACGACACATGATTTCCCACCCAGTCATCGCCCGGAGCCCTAGAAAGTAGCACTCTTCTTTTTTATGGCATAGGAGGGCAAACGATCAGTCGGAGCCATTTTCATGACTACCGACGTCCATAGACAGGGGTCATACGGATACGCTGCCCTCCCCTCTCCTACCACCTCCATGGGCCACCGGCAACTTACACACCGCACTCACGCGACGGCACAGCTGTCACTTTACGCCGGTCTCGTGTAAGCGAGAGGTACCTCCCCGGTCGTCGGCCCAATTCGGCTGCATGCAGTACCACTGCCACTTACAAAACTTTTACTCATCATTGCAAAAATGTAAAGTAGCGTAAAGGCTTCTGCGGTAATGGATTACCGAGTCGTAGACGCGTGCAAATGAATTAGCTGCGAACTTCAAGTTGCGCCATCTTGTTTTTATTTTTGCGGATTATTCGTAAGCCGTTCAGACACTTTTTATGAGTTTTTTGAAGCGCCTCTGTAATCGATTAGTTTGCAAAAATCGCGAATCGATTATAATGTTAAATTAATAAAAAATGCATGCAAGTTTTATGATATTTACTTATTTGTTCATCTATACAACAAAAATAATGTTTGTGTATCTCCTTTATATTTCTTTCTTTCTGATTCTAAAATTAATAGGATGAATTGCATTTGATCATATAATGCTGATCTTTAGCATACTTGTCGTGCATGCACTTGCGAAAGTTTTTGGGAAAAGTTCAACACCCAAGGGGGTGAAATATGAGGGTGAGGTTTATTAACTATGTGACTAGGGCAAAGCCGCGGGAATAGCTTGTTACTTAATATAGAAAAACGACAGATAGGCCGTGGAGGCTAGACTGGGTTTTGAGTACTTAATTTTAATTGAATTTAATAGGTAATCAAATTAGTCTTAAATCTTAATAATTAAATTAATCTTAAATAACACCTAAAATTATCTCCTAACTGTTCAATATTTTTGTACCCAGTTGTCAAGATAAATATAACAACATCAGTAACTAAATGGCTACTCCCATCAACAAAGTTAAAGAAATAGTTAAAAACCTTACATGGGAATTGAAATAAATCAATATTAATATATTAATAATTTTTCTACAATTAAATTTATTTAATGGTATATGTACATGCCAAAACAAGTCAAATTGAATTGTACACAGGACATACTATGCAATTTTACAGTAAGTGTTGCTAACTTTAAAAAAGTTGTAAAAGTTTCATCAGAGAAAAACTTTGCCCTTCCACGCTAAGGAATTCCTGTACAAAGGCTAGTGTTTTTCTAATCTTAATATATGTATAATAAACCCAGCGTGGGCTTCTAGCACCTACGTTCGTGGACTGTACAGATTTTAATGATATTTCGCACAAATGTGCCTTAGCACAGATATAGGCTATATTTTATTTCGATTAATGACGCTATATTTTTATAGCTTAGCCAGGTCAGCTTCTAGTATATATATCTATATAATATATAGGTATATTATAGGTAATCATACTGTATGTTATAACAAAAAGCGAACATGAATTAAATAGACAAACTTAAAATTTAAAAATCAAAATCCCAATGCTAAATATGTAGGTACATATATTGTACCTAATATCAGTAGCATTATCAAGACGAATGTAAAGACACTCATACATACATACATACATACATACATCCATACAAACATACATACATACATACATAGGGGAGATAGGGGCTGGTTGTTACAG
>LUGF01048929.1:359924-379050 GCA_001625245.1 Calycopis cecrops | reverse complement strand
TAGCACAACTTTGGATATATGCTATATTATATTTCGATTAATGGCGCTATATTTTTATAGCTTAGCCAGGTCAGATTCTAGTATGCATACCTATATAATATATAGGTATATTATAGGTATACATATGTACCTGTATATTATAACAAAGTCATGAAGTCAAGTCAAAGTCAAAAAGTTTTTATTCAAAATAGAATTACAGGAATTACTTTTTGAACGTCAACAATAAAATCTACCACCGGTTCAACCCTAGCCCTGTCCTGAGAAGAACCGGCGAAACAAACTCAGCGGGCCTCATGTTGTTATATGAAAGATTAAAAAAAAAAAATAAGAATACAAATACATTTGCATATTATTAATGATATAATACAATACAATTTCTAAATTTACAAAAATTATGGTACAGAAACAGCCTGGGAGGAGGGTACTAATCCCAAGATGTGGTATCTGTCATATAATCTGTTACATTATAGTATGCCTTATGAGTTAAATAGATAAACTTAAAATTTAAAAATCAAAATCCCACTGCTAAATATGTACATATATTGTACCTAATATCACTAGCATTATCAAGACGAATCTAAAGACACTCATACATACATACATACATACATACATACATACATACATACATACATACATACATACATACATACATACATACATACATACATACATACATACATACATACATACATACATACATTCATACATACATTCATACGAACATACAAACTCTTCGTGACGCAGTCGGTTAATAAACCTACGTCAGCACATCGAAAGTGAAACGGTTAATGTTCACGTCAAGTGTAACTATTTGAGTTAACCCTTATCTGCCGGTGTTTACTAACAGGCCGTTAACGAGACGGTTAAGTGGGCGCATGATACTGCGCTAACTGCTGTTTTGAATTAACCGAATTTATAAAACCGCGTATTGCGACGCCGTCTTTACATATAAGTTAAATTGTAAAAGGTACCCTCACTATTTTTTTTTAGTTAGGAGGGGGGAGAGGGGTAAAGGAGCAGTTTGGACCATTTTCAAGGCTACTTCATAGTAAAAGGTTCTTACCGTAACTACTTTTTTATAGGGCAAATAGAGAGCAGTTGGTGCCATTTTCATAACTACAGACGCCCATAGACATCCGCTTAGAGGTTATGCAGATGCATTGCCCTCTTTCCTCCTCCAACCTCCATGGGCTACCAGCTTATCATACTTGTAATAAAACAAATATTTATCTATATATATAAAACTCAAACGTGACATAGCCGTCTATCAACGCACAGCCCAAACCACTGGACGGATCAAGCTGAAATTTGGCATTCAGGTAGATGTTACGACGTAGGCAACCGCTAAGAAAGGATTTTTAGAAATTCAACCCCTAAGGGGGTGAAATAGGGTGTTGAAGTTTATATGGATTTCGCGTTTGAAAACGCGGGGCACAGCTAGTATTAAAATAAAGTTTATGAGTTTGTCCATCTTCCACGTAACACTACTGAACAGATTTTAATGAAATTTAGCGCATATGTAATTTATATATGTGCTAAATGTAAAAAGAAAAATATAGAAAAGTGAGAAAGCTTTATATTGCAGAAATTAATGGGAGAAATTAATCTTCCATGTGGGCGTATCCACTTGGGCACACCATTTTTTTTGAATGGGTTGTAAATCAGCATTCGAATCATTTGATAAGTGTGATACAAAAATATACAAAATAGCTGCGCCCCGCGGTTTCACCCGCGTAAATTTCGATCCCGTGGAAAATCATCCCATGGCATCCCATAGGAACATTTTTTCTGGATAAAAATCTCTCTCTATGTGTGTGCCAAAGTTCATGAAAATCGGTTAAGCAGTTTTTGCGTGAAGGAGTAACAAACAAAGAAACAAACTTTCCCATTTATAATATTAATAGGATTGTAAAATTCCTTGCTTTCCTCTCAAACGATCTTAACTTACAAATCGCGCCAACGTAGCCAATACTCCAAATTCTTTTTATGTTAAGAGAGGTTCCCTTCGAAAGCTGTCCCAATTCGATCTTACGGTCTTACAAAACTGACTAAGTTGGATGATAATGTCTTCGCTCTTGGCGTTCATTAAAGGAGACCCACGGCCAGCAGTAAAAGGGCTGAGGATAATGATGAGTTCTAGTTTTTATTGCAGGGGCAAAGAAGCAGTCGGTACCTTTTACATAGACACCTTTCTTGCCTCAATTCGGCTGCACAAAGGCACTACAAATACCAGAGAATGTTGGTGGCACTTCGCCTTGGGAAGGTTTTTTTTTTTCGGGAGGACCTACTGCTGGCGGGGATGATATAAATTTGTTACCTCTTATTATATTAGTGGCCCATGGAGGTGGGAGGAGAAAGGAGGGCAGCGCATCTGTATAGCCTCTATGCGGATGTTTGTGGGCGTCGGTAGTCATGAAAATGGCTCCGGCTGCTCGTTTGCCCTCCTATATCGTAAAAAAAAAGAGAGGCAAATAAGCAGTCGGAGTTATTTTCATGACTACCGGAGCACATAGACATCCGCATAGGCGTTATATGCGTGCTTTCGCATGCTTTTCCTCCTCCTCGCTCCTCCATGGACCACAGCATACTTAGTCAGCATAGTTAAGGACAGCATTGTTCTCAATTTACGCCGGTATCGTGTAAGCGAGATATAGGAACCTCTCCAATCTTCTTGTCCATCGTTCCTCGTGGAACTAGTGGTACCATTGCATGGGAGCCAAACACACCAAAAGGCCATAAAAAGAAATGTACAAATATTTAGCATAGCACTACCTCTCGCCGGGCTGCGCTGCTCGCGGTGCGACTCCGCCGTTGTTATTGTGTAACAAAGTGAACAATCGCCGGAAGCTCTAATCGCTGTTTGTAAATACAAAAAAACGTGATGGCCCACGTGATTTCGCTTATCACGCGTGATACATATACGTGATACACCGCTACGTGTGCTATCACACCATAACAGCTTACCACGGCCTTACACCCCTAGGACACACCTTGTTTACCCTAGGTTTTAATACCCCAAGACATTACCTTCTTATTTCTTGCTAGCTGCGATCCGTGATTTCACCCGCGTAAGCTATGATCCCGTGGAAAATAGATGTCGGCTGAGTAGTCTTACCTAATGTGTACACAACATTTCATGAGAATCGAGCATTTCCGAGGAGTATGGTAACCAACATTGTGACACGAGATTTTTATATTTACCCCCTTATTAATAAACATAGAATAACTTTATTCAAGTAATAACCTAGTAATAAACTGACATCTGTCAAATACCATACTTTTTATGTGTTTTATAATAAGGAATTTGACAGATGTCAGTTTATTACTAGGTTATTCCTTGGATAGAGTTATTCTATGTTTATTAATAAGGGGGATAAAGATTATACTTAGGGATTTTGTATACGTCTATCCTGTACTAGACGGTGAACACTAGTGACACTAGAATCGATCGATGAAGACATCTTCAGCTCTCCAGCCTTTCGGTGATAAGTTAGCTGCCACAAGTTGTCCATAGTCGTCCTGTCACACTGCTCCATCCATATCTACGGCTAACCACAAAGTTACGTAGTTTTTCTGTTGTATTGACACGGACGGGGAAGTACATCTCGCAAATAATTCGTGAAGTAATAACCTGTCGGTGTCGTATTTCATTTAAGAGACCAATGAAAAAAGCAGTGTCCTAAGTTTAGTAGCCTTGGTACCGAGTGGGCTCTGGACTCTGGTCATCTATTCGATTATAAAAAAAAACTAAAAGGAATATACGCAAAACTAAAAAAGGCACTTATAATATATAATAGTTAAAAACAACAATTAGAAATGCATTTGAGTTGATAAAAAATGTATTTTTGAAACGATTTTAAATATAACATGAAGACAAATTTATGACGAGCGGTTACTAGAGAATTGTAACTTTTTACATTCATGAAATAAAAAATATCTTTACAAAAAAAATAATTTTAGAAAGTATTTTTTTAAATCCCACAAATACACCCAAAGCATCTCAGATGGGTGATTATGGCCATAAATGAATCGCCTATTAACAGCTTAACCAATTTATTGAGCACTTGAGCAACTGATTACCACCGTACCGTGAAGTGGAACGCTTTACTAATCACCACAATCACCACTCGCCACAATTGCCACAATTGCCACTGGTCAGATAACTGTACCACAAATATCTGTGTCTGATTAAGGGCTGACCATTTTTGATAAGTTTACCGTAATTATCATAATTATGGACAAATCAAATCAGATCAATAAAGTCATTGTTTGACTGGTTGTTTTTTTATAATATAAATATACACTTGCTTCCACGTGACAGCTGTGCTGTCGCGTTTCATGAGCCGGTGGCCCCTGGAGGTGGGAGGAGAAAGGAGGGCAGCGCATCTGTATGGCCTCTATGCAGATGTCTATGAGCGTCGGTAGTCATGTAAATGGCTCCGACTGCTCGTTTGCCCTCTATAAAATAAAAAAAAAAAGCAAAAGGAACAGAGCTTTTTGATGGCTACTATTTTTTAGACGATTGTTATACAGATGCGTTGCTCTGCTTTCCCCCTACCCTCGAACGGGCCACCAGCTACTCTTCGCCGGTGCACAGCCGGTGTACTGGACGTCTCCGAACGTGCCGGCCTATTCCAGCTGCAATTCACCATGGCAATACTTCTTACTAAATTTGTTTGTTTGTTTGTTTATTTGCCCTTTATGGACTATGAAATGGTAGAGAATAATAAAGCTTTTGGACAAAATAAAAGAAAAAGCAACTCTTGATTGATTTGTTACCAACTTTATGACAGCCTTTTCAGTTATTGGTAATATGTTTTTATGGCGGATATATTTGATGATGTGGAGATTTTACTGTTTTGAACGCCAAATTGATCAATCAATTTCTGTCATGAATAGTCCTATGCGTTAAGCGCTAAGGGCGAAAGTGTTAGAAGCGGGACCTATGTGCTATAAAAATAGGGCGAAAGAGAGAAACGTCTAATCAGAAACCGGGTGTTAACGGGTATCGGTATTCAGATATAAGAGAAAGAAAAGTGAAGCATCGAGTACAGGCGCGAAGTAAAGTTTTAAAATTTCCACAAACTAGACAAACAAAGTTGGCGATCGGGCGCAAGTGGTCACGGCGACCTTGACCTTTGGGCGGGGAGATGCACCGCATTTGCATATGCATGCCCGAGTGCGACTGGTACACGGCGAGACGGTACAACTGGTTCTGCGGGTACACGCGCCGGGTAAAGTGTCAACCGCTTTATACACCGTCGGATGGAACTTAAGATATTTCTTTTTAATGTACTAAGAAATTCATTTATTTTTCATTTTTTATGATTTACTTAAAGCTAAGAAAGTAATTTTAATGTTCTATTTCTAATAATTAAAATGATAATTATGCATTACAAAAATGTAAGTAAAACCCGATAAAAACCATATATTTAGGTGTTTTAAATATTGAAGAATATACCCATATTTAAATGGTTGAAATATACCTTGTAGTTCCAACTCATTTGGCGTTTGATCATGAATGCCATTTAACTTATTGTAGTGTAAATTATTTTACAAGTTCATTAAACTTCTGTTAGGTGATACTTTCAGGTTTCACCAACTCTTTTCAACATTTGAAACTAAATGTCAATTAGAATGATGTATTGTTGAGAAAGAAAGTTTCTAAAGTAAACCATATCAAGTAAATATATAAATATCAGTTATACCTTTTTGTGAGATACACTGCTACCTAAAATATTATGTTAATTCTGTTTTATTTTGCACTTTTATTGTCTTGCTTTTTTTTTTGTTTTCTTTATGTATTTTTCGCTCATATTTTTGTGAATGGTAGTATTAGTCTCTCACAAATAAACCTATTTTTATTTATTTATTTATTTATTTATTTAAATATTTATTTTTCGGGTTCGATATTTTAAAGGAATAAGCCATTTGTCGCTCTCTTTACGTTTAGTCCGTCTGTATGTTTTTCTATCAAGAAAATGTCAAATGTTGACTTCGAATCATGAAATTAAATTTTTAATATACTTCATAATGATACAACTATTAAGATGACAAATGTCCAAAGATATAATATTGATCAATTATTAAAAAGAGGAAAAAGGACCTGACCTTAAACATTTGTCCCACCTACACGTAACTCACAATCTACTCTATTTGGTCTGCGTGGGCCACGAGACGGCAAACATTAGCTGAATAAATTAGTGTGATTCGCATTTAACAAATGTGTGTGATAATTAATTGAGACAAAAAATAATATGTAAGAGGTGCCTCTCGCTCTCACTATACCGTTAAGTGATAGATATACTATCATGTTTGGAGTGATTTGTGCGTTTCTAAAAGTCTATTGTGGAGTGGTGGAGTAAAGGACTGCTCACCCTTTTGGCATTACAATTATGTACGTCTATAGGCGTCGGTAGGCAAAAAAAAAAAAGCAATTTATATAAAAAACTGAATGTAAATAAGAAAGTTCATCGTATTGGCTTCGAGATTTACTACTTGCTCTGTAATAAGTAATAGACGTATGGAAGAATTTATACCTTTAATAGTAATATTGTCTACAATGACGGTAGGTACTAGCGAAGCGAAGTTAATAATTAATCGAAGTATAGAAATAAAAAATAACAAAAAAAATATCTTAACTTTACGCGAATGTTACTCAATACAATAAACCTACTTAAAAAGATTTTATTGCAGTTGTTTTATTTAACTAGTCCGACGCTTCAGATAACAGTAATGACGCCGAATGGCTGATGAGCAAATGAAAATATTGTAATTAAATCATAAAAAAGAAAGGCGTATTGAAAGCTCGTTGCGCGCGAGTGTACCGGCCCAAACGTAGGTAATTAATGTGCGATCAAGTGTTTTATACTGCAGATTTATATTTATGTCCGCGTGTTACTGCTTCTGAGAATGCGGAGCAGAGCAGGGGTAGCAGGAGCAGAACTGCCAAGGTGCTGCTGGGATGAGAATATTTTGGGGCCATGTTGCTGACAGATCCGGGGCACCTCAGTATAAGCGGACGGTCATCCGCGGGAATTTAGTGGGTATTCGGTTTATCAGCGAGCCCCACCGATCTGATCCCACTCGAGCCTATTGCCATGTGAATTTTTTTGCGTTAACATAATTTTAATAGAAAAAATACAGGGTTTATTACAGGGTATTAATACAGGGTAATTAATTACCTAGGATTCAATTGACAAAAAGCCCTCCTTAAATATATTTTAGACTGTCAGACTCGTTATCAAGATGTTGATGATGAACCAGTACAACAATTTCTTATAAAATCTATGCTTCAAGGTGATGAAAGCTCACAATTTCTATCGCCTTCTTGCTTTGTTCTAAAGCTGTAGTAGAAATGAAGTTATATGAAAACGAAACCGGGGAAAGAAAAGTTTTCTTTTGATTTTATATTTTTCACTTTAGCATTTTGTGTTACCGGTACCAAGGTAAGTTTATTAATAAAATCGGACCTTAGTTTTTGTTTCGTGCGGGGTGTGAGATTCGGGCTCATAAAAGGAAGGCGACGCATCTGTACAACCGCTACATGGATGTTTATGGGTGTCAGTAGCCATTACAACATTCCCCGGTTTGCCTCCCTAAACTATATAAGTGATGTCACGTGCTACATGTATTAACATTGCATCTAGTTGTTTGGTTATAGTTATCCGTAGCGCTGCTACGTTGGCGTAGCGTCAAGTTTAGGGAATATAATAATAAAATACACATTATAGACTTAATGTGATGGTATTGTATACTAATATTATAAATGGAACTGAATCTCTATATGTATAAAATTTTTGAGTCAACAATGTTCGTTACCATACTCCTTCGAAACGGCTAGACCGATTCTCATGAAAATTTGTCTGCATATCGGTTAGGTTTGAGAATCGGCCAACGTCTATTTTTATCTCGATATTTCCACAAGATTGCAACTTGCGCGGGTGAAAACGCGGATCACTCCTAGTATAATATATGTTATTTTTATCGTACGCATATTCTAAATAATGCTTTAATTCTTTACTATATTTTTATTTCTTTAAATCCGTAATGGTGGCACCATTCAATTTACTATAAGCAAACTCGGGGACTGGATTGAGTAGTAGATTAGATTAATTGTATCTAATTTTTGTAAATATATTAGCATAAATTTTGACAGGATAAATGGAAAAAAGTAAAAGTTACATGTGTGAAAAATAAAAATTAAAACTCTTTTGCTTATGAATTCATAAAAAGGCGGGAGTTTCAATAATTTACAAAAAAATATGAATTCAAGTTGTATTTAAAGGTTTTAATTATTATAATTACCAATAAGCAAGTATATAGTTTATTTTGTATAGGTTATTGATAATAATCATTGAATTAATATTACTCAAGCTACATTATTACGTTAGTAATATTAATTTAATGATAATAATAGCGATTACAGTATAATCAAGGAATTTCAAATTTTATCATAAAGTTCAAGAAGTAATTCGCACTAATAACAAAATGTCTCTTGAGTACTTAATAAAGACTAATAAAATTGGTAAGTATTTGTGCATTTTCTGGCTTTACTCATAATTTACAAGTAACAAGAAAATATATCACACTTATATAATACTCAATAAAGAGGATGATAAATAATTTAATTTGAAGAGATAATAATACTCTATTCTTTGCTCTTGCGCCGATTTTAAATATATATATAACGAGTAGTTTGAGCCAACACCGATCTCTTTAGCTTCTTCTGCCATCCAATGAGCCAGCGGAAACTAACAAATCACACGAAATGAGACGGTATAATACTGTATCTTTATTCTTTACTATTTATATATCTATATCATTCAAGTAAGACGCAGAACTTAACAAAATTCGATCGTGGATAAGCAGCGGTCGGATAACCGTTCATGATGATGATTCCGCTGAGTTTGTTTCGCCTCTTACAGTTCTCAGCTTAAAAAAAGTTTCGTAAAAATAACACATTTAGAATTTTTTATTGCCATGGGAAATATTGATCGAATAGAGGTGATTTTTACAGCATAGGGGGTAAACGAGGTGTCGGGTACAAAATATAAGTGGTCTACGACGCCCACATACATCCGCAACACCAGAGGTATGCAGATGCGTCGCCGGCTTTTCAGACATGATTAAGCTCATTTCTTGAAGCTCCGTAAGTCGTAAGTGGAAATGAAGATAATTCTTTGTTTAACTCTGAGCTTCAGTGAAGTACATAAGCTTTTTAAACCGATTAATTCATTTATATTTTATAATTTGCATTGATTGCAATATATTTTTATTTTAGTTTATTCAATAATTACGCCAGTATAAAAATTAAAACGATGTAATAATTATCGTTTTACAAATTAATGTATTATATTGTTTTTCATACTATGTATTTTAATTATCTGATTAATTATTTTAAATTGTATGTTTTAATCTTGTTTACTACTAGAGTTATTTGGTATGTCTTCACTGTTGCAGCAAAAATTTGTGGCAAATGTGAGAACGAATGAATAACAAATGTTGTTGAGACCGGCAAATAAAATACGACGATAAAAAATAGTTGTCTTTTAGTTTTGTTTTATAGTTTAGTCTTAAGGCAAGTTCAAAATACAATGACTAGCTAACAAATAAGACATTTTGATTTTATTCTTTACATAATATAATTTATTTTTACTATTTAATTTTGAAAATACATTAAATTAAGTATAAATGAAAATTAAAAATGATCTTTAGACATAGAAGACTGAAGAATGGTCTTTAGACAAGCAGATTGCTAACTATGTGTATTCTCAACTTATTTCATTAATATAGTTAATTGACTGAGCAATAATTACATGTTTACAATAATTCAACTAATTTAATTTGTTGTTATTTAATAACTTGAACATTGTAGCCGATAAATTTAACAAGCTCTACAAGAGCTATTTAGAGTTTTTTTCTGCTAACAATTAATAAAAAGCATTTGCCAGTGTCAAGCTTTATTAAATACATTTTTAAATTCTATATTATCCGTTTTAAATTTATTACACGATCCATTCATTTCGTTCGGCATAAAAATTAACATAGTTATTCCAGATTTTATTCTAACCTGTGCCGATTTTAATGCAAATTAATATTTTTTATGTACGAAGTTACGGATCTATAATAGTAGTAAGATATGATTTATTATTATTCTTTGTTCAAAATTTTTAAACAACGAAGTAAATGTGGTAAATTTTGACTTAATTCGTAATTAGTATTTTCACAAATGTACAGTTATGGTGAATATGTATTTTTTCAAAGTGCACTTGACAAAGTGACATTGTAAATGTCGCCAATTTAGATAGCAAACTTGTATTCCTGACATATAAGACTATTAGTGATTTAAATTTATCAATCCGCATAGAGCTATAAAGTTATTAAAAGATTTTACCTTAATAGTAAGTTTAATATCGCTTTTAATTACTTAACTTAAGTCGATATTATAATAAGCAAGGTGTTGATTTTACAAATTTCGTTTTATGTATTTATTTATTATTAATTTATTTCTTTAACGATCTTGATACCAATAAATTAATAATAATATAGATGTTTAAAGAGGTTTTATCAGCTAATATTTTAATTATTGTGTCTTAGGCTTGTTAATTATTCATTATAATTAACATTTTATAAATTTAAGGATATGCCATATTAAAATGCATTTCTGATTAGCACTTTTATAAAAGTTTAGTAGTTTTTTTGACCTTCGGACTAATTACTATGTGCCTTCCAAAATACGCGCTACATATTCATAACATTTGGTAAAATTAAAATTGAAACCAAGATTTTGGTGTAAATTTTAAATATTTAGATAATGTTCAACTGAATAATATTAGACGTAACATTTATACCACAAAATTTACTTTTCTTTTATGATAACAATATTATTTTTCCGGCGAGCTGTCAAAAGTGTCGTAGAAAAGCGCGGTAAATTCAACTTTTTTTTATTTTTACGTCTAACTTACCTGTATGACAATAGTCTTCGAGATAATGCCTCGCAGCCCGCTGGACTATGGAGTAGTACAGGCTCACAGATGAAGCAAGCGCCATCTTCTCTTCTTTCCTCTATCCGTCTGTCGTTACAGTTTCTTAGTTACAGTTTCATAATAAAAAAATAAATGTACATCGAACTGAAACCTTGACATGAGTTTGTGAACTGAGTTTGCGAAAAAATTAAAAAAATACGAAAAAAACTCAAAACAAATGAATCTAGTTGGAACGGTTGCGGTTTAATATGTTTGCCGAGTGAAATAAATTTTGTTTGACGAATCACGGTGTTCCATGTTTTGATTTTTCAGGGTCCGAAATCACAATTTGGTGTTCATGACGCGCCACCGCCGTCCAAGACTACGCGAACTCAAACACGTAACGTAGAAAATAATATAAAGTGGAATGCGGGCGGCGCGCGCCGCACGTACTGCGAGACTGGCGTCCGATGTCGTTTTTTTTTCCCTCTGAGCGGGAGGATGCTGTGGATAAACCGATCGGCTTTATGGTATTTCGGAAAACTTTACGCCCGTACATTCGCTCGTTATATCGAATATATTGACGTGTAAGTGAAAATATTATCATGTATCGTTAATATTTGCGTCGACGTTGTTTTTTTTATCAATAAAGTTTATATATTTTTTATTTTTTTTTCAAATAAAATATTTTTTTTGTTTTTTTTTTATTAAAAATTACTATTTTGCTCGTATTAATATTCGTAATTAAAAAAATCTGCAGGTATATTTTCTGCTGTAGAATTGTTCAAATTCGGACAATCTACTTTTATAATATTTTTATATAGTATTATGAAATTTATATACTTCTGCATTTTCTCACATTCGTCATTTATACTTGCATTTTAAAAAATGTTATTGAAAACCTGGCGGCATCATGATGGTATTTCGGAAAGCTTTACAACCGATCATTATTTGATTGGTGCATATTATTTATAGTATATAATAATCTTTTCTAACTTTCACGACTACATGAAAATGTACAAATTTTTCGCCTAAAATGTTTTTATTATCGTTTAAAATTACTCCCCGGCATAATTGTGTCGCCGAACTTTGCCTGTATTGAAATTGGCGCAAAGAAAGTAAAAGTTTCTAATGTGAATCATGTGAGGTGATGGCGCCTACGAGAAAAGGCGGGAAAATAAGTTTCCCGCCAAGGCGTAGCACTCGAGACATGCGTATTGCGTGCGAAATGTCATGCATCCCTCTTTCTTGAAGTTTGTCACGAGGTAATTAATATGGCGGTCACTAAAAACTATATGCATATCAAATTATTTGATTCAGGCTGTATATGGCTTGATTCTTGTCTATTTGTAATAATGATGATTAAAAATCAATAATGTACTAATTATGTAATTGTCATTGGTAAAGTTGTACAACAGACGAGCTTATCAGTCGTCAACATAATCGGGAGCCTCGCAATTATGACGAAACCCTTTAAAAACGATTCGCGTAAAATAAGAGAAAAAAAAACGAGAAAAATGTTCATCAACGCGACACAACCCCCCGCCACCCTCACCCCTGCCTCGCCCCGGGCGGGGGGTGAGAACGGGACGGCAACGCACACAATATACCCGTCTCTCCTTGCATCTCGCGCCACAACCTTCATACGAAAACTACCCGCGCTGCGCAGGTTTTTGCTCCTTTCAAAAACGGCCTAACGTTCTAATTAATTAGGGGAATTTGCAATTTATGCTCATATGCATTAGGTATAATTTGGTTTGGCCCCAAACATGCAAGTTGCGTGTTGTCGGGTCCCTTCAAGTTTTCGACTCTTGCAACTGTGGGTGCACACATAAAAACGCTAAGTTTAGCCCGTGTCCGCACGGGATGCACTCACCCACACATCCGCAGGTTCCTTGTGAAGTGTGGCCGTGTGCGCGTCGCCGTTGTGTGCGTCACGAAGTTCGTATATAAGTTTTTGGTAGACTTTCTTTGTGTCAGTGATTTTTTTTCGCGGTTTTTGCGTGTGTGCGCGGGTCAGTCGGATTTTTTTCAAGTTTTTCGACGCGCACACCCGCGCGCCGTGTACGTACACGCTGCGCGGTAGTGTGGGGTAGGACGCCCGTTCTTTGTGCCTGGGGATTGTAAAAAATGTCGTATTGGATTCTAGCTAGCGCTAATGAATGATAGATACGAATGGTATTGGTACTCCTACACGCTCGAAAATCTGATGTGGAATATGCAAGTACGTTTTTTTGCGCATACGTCTGTGCTCTTTTTGAATATAGAATTTTGCGAATTGCGTCCACATTTCAATATGCATTTCATTGGTGATTTTTTATTATTTGCCCCCGTACGTAGTTTAATTTGATTAAAAACGTTGGATTTTCCCCGTACTTCGCTGTCCGTATTAATAATGTAGCGATGGATGGGGGCAAAAAATGAATATTGTTATTACCAGTTGTTCGTCGAAGTGGAGGTTCGATTCTCATTAGAGGATTCTCATTATTACAAGCTTAAAATATATTTTAGGATTTTAGGAAAATACTTTTGTCACTGGGGCGTGGGACTTTTTCTAGTATGACGTCACGGGTGTAAAATCTTCATAACATTGGTACCTAAAAATGAATATGCTGCTGCACGAAACGCGACAGTAACGCTTCGCGGTGGAACCATGATATAATCAGCTGTCAGAAATGAAAATGTTAATGGTAGGGTGTCGAGGTGGAAACAGTAACCGGTCCAGCGTAACACCATGGTAACGCTCCACATCTGCCTGTTAGAGCTCACACACATTTTTATCAGTATTTATTTCGTGTCCTACACATTAAAAAATATAAAACTGCTTTAACAGTTTTGTAGCAAGATTTGAAGCCTCGGAATATGATGACTAGGATTCGATGCCCGGATTTGACTTCTTATTAGAATTGTTCAACAGGTTCGACAACCGGCTGGCGCGGTGGTACAGGGCTCGGATAAGTGAAGCATGTTGCGCCAGGGGTCGCAGGTTCGAATCCCGCCGAGGTCATGGATGTTTATCTATGTATTATATGTATTTATATAACAAAAATCTTAAATATATAAAATTTCTTAAATTTATAAAGCATATTAAATATATTCCGTTGTCTAGTACCCGTAACACAAGTCCTTACGGTACTTAGCACGGCGCTAGACTTATGCGGTGTGATAAGTCCATAGATATTATTATTATTATATTATCATTGCATCCGAATTCTCCGGCACAACTGGAGAGGTCTCTCCCTCTTGATCTCTTGATGCCGCCGGGACAGACAAGCTGTCGCATTTCGTGATTTGTGGGAAAAGAGAAAAAGTGGGGAAAAGGAAAAGTGTGGAGAGAGAAAAAATGGGGAAAGAGGAAAAGTGTGAAAGAAGGAAAATTGGGAAAAGACGAATAGCGGGTAAAGGGGAAAAGTGTGAAAAGAGGAAAAGTGGGAAAAGATTAAAAGTGGGGAAAGAGGAAAAGTGGGTAACAAGTCGATATAACAATAATGTGAACTCTATGTGTGTCTATGTTGCAGGTAAGTTCATTATCAAGAAGCTTTGAATGCCAGTTTGTATACTAAGACAATAAAAACAGGAAAAATGGTTTGTTTTGCTGTTGACATTATAGAATTATTGGAAGGAGAGCCAATAAGTGTATTAGATAGAGCTACGGGTACAGCGAAACACGGCCGGAAGAGTGTCTCTTTCGTAGCACCGACGTGAGGCGACAGCTACTTATTTACGCTCTATGTAGACATTCCAATAAGCGTATTAGATAGATCTTTATTGCCTGATAGGTATAGGGGGGTAAACGGCATTTTGCCATTTTAGTGACTGTCGACGCCAATAAAAATCTTCACAACCAGAGCCTATCCAGAATGCGTCGCACGAACGTGAGAGCATTTCCATCATATCACATAGTTATATGCACGAGAGGTACCTCCTACGCAACAGCCCAAAAAAACCATCCTCTTACTATATGCAGCCTAGCCAAAAACCCTTTTACTTACTCGAGTGCTAACCACATTTAAAACAAGGAAATGCAGTCAAAAACGTTATTATTTTACAATAAATATGCGCCTAGCCTTGGGAGACTTCCTCCATTCCCTCGCCACTCACTTTTGGTTGTTTATATCATCACCGACCACGGAAGTAGCCATGTAAGCCGATATATTAATAATCTTACAAGACAAATTTGGGCCATCTCTGAGACTAGCCTCACACCATGTCCTGCGTGAGGCAGGGACACATGTAAGGGAGACACCCTTGGCCTTGTTCTCAATAGACTGTCTCCCTTTACCCTTATTTTTCTTTCTTTTTTTATAGTATAAGAGGACATACGAGCAGTCGGGTAATTTTCATGACTACAGTCAGTCGATATATTAATAGTAATCTTACAAGTCGAATTTCGGCCATCTTTGTAGAGACTAATCAACTGCGCAGGATATTTTTTTTATGATATAGGAGGGCAAACGAACAGCCGGAGCCATTTTCATGACTACCGACGCCCACAAACATCCGCATAGGGGCTATACAGATGCGCTGTCCTCCTTTCTCCTCCCACCTTCATGGGCCACCGGCTACCTACACACCGCACGAAACGCGACAGCAGAGCTGTCACCTTACGCCAGTCTCGTGTAAGCGAGAGGTACCTCCCCGGTCGTGGCGGCCCAATTCAGCTGCATGGAAGCATGCAGCGTGGCACTACCTCTTACTAACACATAGGTTAGATTACAAGTGTCTCTGTAAAGTCATTCTTCTAGAAATAGGAATAGAATAGAAATCAGTTTATTCAATGCTTCACAAACAAATACAACAGAATACGTGAAACACATGAAAAAAAAACAGAGAAAAAAAATTTAAGTACCTACATTGTTGTAGTTGAGCACAGAAAAGGATGTCCCTCGGCATTCGCTAATTCAGTTCAGGCCTAATCTAGCAATAAAATAAATAAGTATCTTCTCATTTCGAATAATAACCATATTATATTGTTAGTAACATTAACACATCCTATGTTAGTAACTTATTTAACTAAAACTATCATGACATAACACTAAAACTATCATAACACTAGCTTCCGCCCGCGGCTTCGCCCGCGTGGATTTCGGACTTCAAAACTCCTAAATTTTAACTTATTATGTTATTCTGATATGAAAGCTATATTACTATAAAGTTTCATGAAAATCCATTCAGTAGTTTTTGTGTGAAAGAGTAACAAACACTCTTACAAACTTTCGCATTTATAATATTAGTAGGATTTATCACATATCACAACATAATATTTACTTATCCTACGTTTTTTTAAGTTAGTAAGTTTTTTAGTAAGAGGCAGTGCCACGCTGCATGCTTGCATGCAGCCGAATTGGGCCGGCACGACCGGGGAGGTACCTCTCGCTTACACAAGACCGGCGTAAAGTGACAGCTGTGCTGTCGCGTTTCGTGCGGTGCGTAAGTAGCCGGTGGCCCATGGAGGTGGGAGGAGAAAGGAGGGCAGCGCATCTGTATAGTCTCTATGCGGATGTCTGTGGGCGTCAGTAGTCATGAAAATGGCTCCGACTGCTCGTTTGCCCCCTATACCATAAAAAAAAAAAAAAAAAGTTATACGTCCGATACAGATCGCTACCCAGTGGGCCTGTGTCGGGGTATCGGAACGTTCAGCTATCATTTTTAGCATAGCCATCCCACTAACACATGGAATATTTCATTGACACCGATTGTCAGTGACATCCGAGGGTCAAGCTAGAAGGCAAAGACATTAAACGAATCCTACTCGGATAAGACTCAACTAGGACTGACAACTTCAAGTAGTGGTATAGTTACAATGGTGTACCGCCATTCCAACTTCTAGATAAACAGCAATTGAATTTTTTTTGCCCTTCATTTTATAAAAAGTGTCCCATGAGTGTCACCTATGGCGCTCTATATACTCTATGGGGAGGCTAGGTGCAGCACTGCGCATTCTCCTGCTGGTGATGGTGATCTTGTAAGTAGTAGGTCGGCAGGTGTTGGCTTTCTTTAAGTCCACTTGCAAAGGATGCGTAGCTAATGCCAGAGCTAAAAGTCCCCTCACCGATCGTGCCAGACCCGGCTGGCAATGGAGTAATATTAAAAATTTGTGTAATGAAGATTTACACAAATATTTTTGCCAACAGCTGCCACTTTGGCATTTTTCATAATATTTAAAAAATTAAAAAAAAACCGGTAAAGTGCGATTCGGCCTCCGACAGCCAGGGTTCCGTACCCAGTACTACTGGCTTACCCCGCTGGTTCAGTGACCCGAAGTGGATCTGACCTCCGAAATAAGAGCTTTCCATTCACCTCTGTAATATGTTATTCCTCTGTCACTAAATCTACTAATAAAAACTAAATAGTAGTAAGTACTAAGTAGTAAGTTGTGTAGCGTTGCAGCCGAATAAGGCCGGCACGACCGAGGAGGTACCTCTCGCTTACGCGACACCGGTATAAATTGTAAAGTGGAAAAACTGCGCTGATTGTGTGGTGTGTAGGTGCAGTTACTTCTGTCACACACACACACACACACACACACACACACACACACACACACACACACACATACACACACACACACACACACTACATAAAGCAGCATATTTTTTTTTGCTTTTGTTGGCCACGCTAGGGGGTTGAAGAAGGAGAGCAATGCAACTGTGTACCCTCTATCCGGATGTCTATGGGCGTCGGAGGTCGTGTAAATGGCTCCGATTGCTCGTTTGCCAACTTGCTCAACTTTTACACATTATTCCATAGTATAAGGAATACTATAGTAGTAGATAAACCGTAAAAGTTGTTATCTTCAGCAGGCATAAGTTTTATTTTGCATGCAATTAATTACAAATACATGTTCGCAATGGTTTTTGATATGAATATATATTAAGTTTCGTTTTTCCTTTATCCGCATTGTATCTCACTCCTGCCAATTTTTATGATTCTAGGTTATTCGAAAGTGTGCTTTAGGTTTCCTTGACAGACGGACAACAAAACGAGCCATATAGTCGATTTTTACCTGTAGTTTGATCTATATGTGGGTGTTGTTGTGGCTACCTTCTGCAGCGCATCAGGAATGTTTGCCGAGGCGCATGTAGATTGTTTCTATGCCACTATGCGTAAGAGATGTGCATCACTAGTGCGCAGGACAACGGGTAGTACCAACAGCATTCTGAACATGATTGCTGAAAGGCTGGACTGCCAATACCTACGTCATTGCAGTGACATAGCGAATGGTGGGGTCACGGTTATGGCCAGGTAAATGTTTGTACTTGTGTTCTGTATTTTTGAATTTTGTAAGTTACTAACACTATAGTTGTAAGAATTACTAACCAATTTTGTGAGTCCTGTTACTTGAATAAACGAATTTTATTATTATTATTTATTACATAAAAATTCGAGCTGAACCGTCGAAATTCGCACCAAATGCAGTGCCATCTGTCATTGGTTTGTCAATCTATACTCTATCTATCCAAGGCGTCACGAAAAAGTCATTCAAATCGGTCCAGTCCGGAAGAGTCAATATCAGTTAGTACTCAGTGACAAACACACGTACATTAGAATTATATATAATTAATTATTTGTAAAGATGAATTGACAATGTAATATGTTTATAATTCTCTCACGCGAAAACTAATTGGACAAAAATTTGGCACAAGTACCTATTGAATCTAGAAAAATATATTTTTTTTAATCTCGAAAAAAAAAAACTTAATGATACCTACGGGATATATTTTAGTCGACGAAAACCTCAAGTACATAGAAATGAATAAATACAAAATAATAATTCCCTAGATATAACGATATAGCTACACGAACACAGAAATATTTTCAGCAAGGCACAAGCGTAGTCGCGGGCTATTCCCTACATATTTTTAATTACATACGTAATAAATTAAGGTGTGTAAGTAGCCGGTGGCCCATGGAGGTGGGAGTAAAAAGGAGGGCAGCGCATCTGTATAGCCTCCTTGTGGATGTCTATAGGCGTCGGTAGTCGTGAAAATGGCTCCGACTGCTCGTTTGAATACTATAAAAAAAAATATTCGGTTCAAATCAAAAATAATGTATCATAATCAAAGATCAAAAACGTAATGATGTCTTTATAAAAACATAATTAATTATTAAGTCTTCACTACATAGTATAAAACAAAGTCGCTTTTTCTGTCATG
>LUGF01048929.1:306330-323548 GCA_001625245.1 Calycopis cecrops | reverse complement strand
TCGCAGTCAGTCGCTCACTTAGTAATTCTGTACGCTAAATTCATTATTTTTGATACCTCAAATTTTAATTTACAGTCACTCGTTTAATTACTACCCATTTCTTTGTATTTCAACAATTAAATGTTGTTTTTAATACAATTTATGAGCGTCACAGATTTTAGAACACGTATTTTCCCTGGGTCTCTTCAATCTTAATGCCTCTAAATTTAAGCCTGATTTTGGATTCATAATTTTTCTCTATAAAGGGTCAAACGAGCAATCGGAGCCTTTTGATGCATACCGACGCCCATACGTTGCAGATGCACGTACGTAGACGCGTTGCCCCCTATCATCCCCCCCCAAAGGGCCAGCGGCTACTCACAAACCGAACGAAACGCGACAGCGAGGCTGTCACTTCACCTCGGTATCAAGTGAGCTAGAGGCACTTCCCCGGTCGTGCCGGCCCAATTCCGTTGCATAGGAGGATGTAGTGTCATGCACCATGCATGGCACTACCTCCTCCTATGCAACATAAATCATTATTACACACGTCTTTGTTCTTCATATTATTAATACCATGCTGCATTGCATCCGTACTGGACAAGACCAGGGAGTAACCACCTCACAATTAGCCCTCATAAACGGCTATATCGGTTTGAAAGTAGCTGGTGACCCGAAGGACAGCACGGAATGAAAAACCCGTCCACATCAATGTCGCGTACTACGCCCGCTCAAACCTGATTGCTTTTTTTTATAGCATAGGAGCCAAACGAGCAGTTGGGTCACCTGAAGTAAAGTGATCACCAACGTCCACAGACATCCGCAACACCAGAGGTCTAACAGATGCGGTGCCGACCTTAGAGGAAAGAAAAAGCTCTTTTCTTGAAGATGGCGACGCGACGTCAGCCTCCGGGCCCCCCAATCATGATAGCTCGCAGAGCTCTTCTAGCTCATGACCCGTGTCGGCCACTTTTTAGCTGCCGCGCGTGAGCTGCTCCCCTCCGTTAGAGGTGGGGAGAGGAGGACACCCGCTGTCCTCGGCCTAGATAATAATAGTATAACCTATTAATCGCAATAGTCCGGTTTGCCTTCTCCCAGTAGCTGGGAAAGAAGGGGGGGGGGGGTCTGCCCCCCATCGACCACAAATACAGTGGCTTGAGCTAACTCCAGGGTGCTCGCCACTCATATCGATGAAGCTGCACTGGCTTTCAGTCCAAGCATAGTTCTACCTAAAAAAAAAAAAGCGACGGTGGAATTTGGAATTTCAACGCGAAGTCCGATAATGGAGCTCAGCTGCGGGTATTAATTCGTACACTTCCTCGGAACACTCCCCGCGGTAAATACTACAAAATGTCCTGGAGTAAACTCCAGAACCCGGTGCTCTATTACTTATGCAACAAGAATAACAAACGCGCGGCGACTTGCACGGCCGCAACCTTGTGCGCGACCTGCCCCAACGAGAGACTGTCGCATGCGGTGGCGGCCATTCACGCCGCGACTCGTGACGGCACTACAGGAATGTTTATTTTTAATATATAATGGGGGCAAACGAGCCGACGGGGTGTGATGACTATCGACGTCGATGGACATTTGCATGATTGGTATGTTGGGTTGCTCTCCTTTCCCCCAATGGGCCACCGGCTACTCGAAAGCCGCGTAAGACGCGATGATATCTGTCACTACGTCGGTATTATATGAGCGAGAGGTACGAAAATCACAATTCACCGTTAAATTTTAATCTGTCTAATAAATTATTATATTTTATAAATTATTTATTAACGTTTATGATTTATTGTTTTATAATTGACATTTGCAAATTAATTAAATGTATAAATTGACATAATAGGTATAATAATTACTGCCTAACTATAACTGAACACTAAATTGAATACAGAAATGTTAATTGAAATTAATATTGTAAATTTTTTTAATTTGTCTTATTGTAAAAATTTTCATGTTTTTGGATTCATTAGCAATATCACTATTTTATACTCAATTTTTAATATTTGCACGCCTCGTTATAGGCAAACATTACTATATATACTCTTATTATTCATTACCACCTGAAGATATGTACATGTTTGAGCAAATAAATGATTTGATTTGATTTGAAATGCAAGACACTACTGCGCATTAACTATCGACAACCAAAAGCCCAATAGTGCAATACAACAAGGCGTTATTTATTTTAGTGATAGTATGGTTTTATAGGTTCCGTAAAGTAGTTCCGTCAAATGGTTACTAAAACCATTTTGCGTCAAAATAAATTGTTTAAAAGATAGACTCACTTTTCCACTTTGGAAGCCGAAGTGGAAAAATGAGTGTGGGCCCTCTAACTTTTAAAATAAGAGAATGCCTTTCAAGTAAAATTGGTTTGAGCGAAATGTCATTATTAGTTTTTGAGAAAAATTTTCAAGAAACGCAAATACTATTTTGTCGTTCGTTCATACAAACGCTATGGAAAACCAAGTTATTTTTATTTTCTGGTAAAAAATGTTGCAGAGACACCTACACCTTTCGTTGGTATGGAACCCTCGCCGTGCGAGTCCGACTCGTACTTGGCCAATTTTTATACCTTAAGTATGTAATGCAGACGGGTCCGTATGGACGACCGTCCGCGCGGACAGCTCCGCAGCCGTCCGCATGGCGCGTCCGTGCCACGGAGCTGTCCGCGCGGACGGTCGTCCGTACGGACCCGTCTGCATTACATACTTTAAAACACTCCGTAGCTGTAATACAGATCGGCATGCGCGGAGCGTCCGTACTGACGGTCCGCGTGACACTAAAACCAGCCTTATACTTAAACTAGCTGCACCTCTCGGTTTCACCCGCGTAAATTTCTATTCCGTGAAAAATAGAAAATCATCCCATAGGAACATTTTTTCAGGATAAAGACTATCCTATGTGTTAATCCAAGTTACTCTCTGTGTGTGTCAAATTTCATGAAAATCGGTTCAGCAGTTTTTGCGTGAAGGGGCAACAAACAAACAAACATATACATTACGTGCAAACTTTCGCATTTATAATATTAGTAGGATTTTATAACAAGTACTGAATGTTTAGTCGCCAACAAGTACTGAATGTTTAGGACCAGGTGGACACAAGACTTAAGGGCAATAAGATGATTTTTGTAGCCCTAAAAGGGTCCACTTCTCAACTCCAAGGGCCCCGCCAGAGCCTAATCTGGTGTTGTTTAGTCGTACCCTGAATAGTACTCTAGATATTTTTAGACGCAGCTATCGATGATTTGAATAAATCTGTTTTACAATTTGAGAATCAAGTTGTGACGTGATGGCTTGCATTTCAACTTTTCCCTGTTTTTCAAGTCCGGCTTCAAAGATAAATATATTTTCTCAGTCCTGCCCTGGGGTTCTAGGTTCGAGTCCCAGATCAACTGGGACCCAAACTAACAGTCGACGTGGGACTTGAACTCGAAGTCGACTCGATAACTCAAAGGCGTTGCATGGGATTTTTTTTTTCATTTTTTTTTATTTCACAATTTCTAACATCAGTCTAAAGTCAGGGAGTGGGTGGTGTTAAACTCCTGTGCCTAGAAGAGCACGTTAAGCCGTTGCTCTTTAGTTTAGGTCTTAGGTCCGAAGTTGGGTACACTTTATAGAGATGACCATCATACCCAAAATTAGATTTGTAGTAGCAGAGTAAACTAATGATCGCCGCACACTTATCAACTCGGAAAGGGATCGTAAACGCCTCGTCTAGAAAAGCGAAGACGATACGATTACATTCCGGTTCCCATTAGTGTGCGTTGCAGTATGGAGTTTCATACAAAGAATGGCCGGCTCGAGGTGATAAAAAAAAAATTCAAATTTCCACCGGCACCATCTAGATGTTCCGAAGTCCACCACTGTGCGCTTTAAGCGCAACTTCATCCCGCGCACTACTTCTTTGTGGAATCAGCTGCCGCCCTCGGTATTTCCGGACCAATATGACTTAGGGATCTTCAAGAAAAGAACCTACTCTCATCTTAAAGGCCGGCAATGCAACTGCAAAACCCCTGGTGTTGCAGATATCTGTGGGCGTCGGAAAACACCATCATCTCGGTTACCCGACTGCTCGTTTGCCCCCTGTACTATAAAAAAAATAAAAAGATACGGTTACGATCCCTTTCCGAGTTGATAAGTGTTCTGCGACCATTAGATTTTCTATATCTAGTGTGTAGTAGCTATCAGAATACCATGTAGCACGAGACTGGTGTCTGGCCTATTTGGAGGCTGAAGTAGGGATCTGTAACAAAAGATGTCTGTGGGTGTTGACACTCGCCAAAACTCTCCAACTCCCACCCCCATAATAATCAAAATACATTAAAAAAAATACAAAACCGAATGCGATATAATTTGGTATTATACCACTAGCGGGCGCGTGGGTCGTTTACGCAAGCGGGTCTCTGACTACATTCTCCGGGCCTTGGTAATGAACTGGCGAAGGTCGGCCGCCTTCCGCGTGTCCTTTCGTGAGGACAGTGGACGGACAAGATTGTGTGTGTGGGGTTTTTGAGGGGAAAAATGAGCAGCGAGCTGCGTAGAGATATGTAGATGGGTTGACCACTTCTCGTTTCATATCCATGATTCACCGGATTACACGCCGCATGTAAGAGAGAGTATAGTATATAGCATAGCATAGTAGCCGGGCTTCACCTGGCTGCTCTCTCTACTTCTTGGCTTATTTAAGTCATTGCAATCTTGTACTGTCTCCCGCTTTGATTAGGGAGGGAAATTGGAATTACTTCCTACTCCTCCTACTTTCTTCTGATTGAATTCGTTGCGGGTCCCAAGACAGATTTAGCTTTTCCCTCGGGCTCCCTGCGATCATACCAAAGGGTCAAGTGTGGTTGCTGTCGATCCTGGCGACACACAGGAGTAGCAGCGGTGGAACCAGTGGTGGGCCAAAGCCCGAAAAAGTAAAAAAAAATGTAAGAGAGAGGTACCTTCCCGGTCGTGCCGGCCCATGCATGCATCGAGGCACTGCCGTTTACTAAGCATGGGACGTTACTGATGTTACAAACACATGGCAAATTTTACGTATGAGATATGCTCCTATGTTATAAGAAAACAGTTTAGCTGGCTCACTCTTAGTTAAAGGTAGTGCCACAGCGCATGCGTGCATGCAGCCTACCAGCCTCTCAGGAGATACCTCTTGGAGTGGGGTCACAGCTGTGCTGTCACGTTTCGTGTCGTCTGTAAGTAGCCGGTGACCCATGGCTGCGGGAGGAGAAAGGAGAGCAGCGCATATGTACAGCCTCTATGCGGATGTGTATGGGCGTCAGTGGTCATGAAAATGGCTCCGACTGCTCGTTTGCCCCCCTATATCATAAAAAAAAAAATACGAAAATTAAATCAAAGATACATGAAATATTCAAGCAAATTCCAACGACACCATATACGGCGATTTTATTGGATATTTAAGTCTTTTTAATTTATTTCCTTTTACATCATCATTTGTCACGTAGACTGATAACCTTCATGGCTGTATATAACCATGTCCATAGCCGAATTTCGGCTATTCTATAAAAAATAGAATCGAATTCGCTTACACGAAACCGACGTAAACACATGTGCTGTCGCGTTTCGTGCGGTGCAAGTAGCCGGTGGCCCATGGAGGGAGGAGAAGGAAGGAGGGCGATGCATTTGTATATCGTCTATGCGGATGTCTATGGGCGACGGTTGTCATGAAAAGGGTTCCGATTACTCCTTTTCTTAAACTATAAAAAAAATGGAATCGAAATAAGTTTATTCAATACTCCACAAAAAGATATAACCGAATATCTCATTGAGCGTATCTCATATGAGCGAGTTGTACTTCCCCGCTCGTACCTTCCCAATTCGGCCGCAGTGCAGCACAACACTAAAACAGCTAAACTTACAATATTCATAACTTACCACAAGTAACCGAGTACGCATCATTTACATCCCAATCCCTCGTCAGTGTCAAACGCTACTTGAGGGCATATTGGGTCCTCTTCTCTACCCCATACGTGCCAGTTTCGCGTGCAGCCGCCCATCATCAGGATGGATGAGGGTGCAGCGGTCAGACCGGTTTCGGTTCGCGAGCCTCGGCCCGAGAAATAAAAATATCTAATCATATTCTTATATTCATTGAGATATTTGGAATGTTTGATGCACGCTCAGTGGTGTAACGCAGGTTGCAGGTTCGAATATAGTTGTATGTATGTTTACGCGATTACTCGGTACATTGAAACTATTTTTTTATTATTAAATTACATACATCTACAAACCGTAAACGAGCTTTTATTACAATTTAAAAGTTTTAGTTAATATTAGTTTCTTATAATAAAGCACAAGCTTGATTATGTAAAACACTAGCTTCCGCCCGCGGCTTCGCCCGCGTGGATTTCGGACTTCTAAAATGATTCAAATTTTTAACTTATGTTATTCTGATATGAAAGCTATATTACTGTAAAGTTTCATGAAAATCCGTTCAGTAGTTTTTGTGTGAAAGAGTAACAAACATCTCTACAAATTTTCGCATTTATAATATTAGTAGGATTAGTAGGATTATTCTAGTTTCTATCATTTATTATTTCTTAAATTTCAAATCTTAGTCGCCGAGCAAATTAAAGTCTTCCGTGTTATATTTCTTTAATTTAAAAATCTTAGCAGACGTGCCATCTTTTTTAACAGTTGCAAGAGTGTGTTGGAATAATACGTTATTTTATTTGCATAAGTGTGCGTTGTGGTGTAATGTGTTAAGGTTTCACGGTCGTGCCGGCTCAAAAACACTGCAATGTATCAATGGCACTAAGACCCAAAAATAATGCCATGGTGTAAGTCTGGTGCACTCTTCTAGGATTGAGCAGGCATATAATCTGTTAGTTGTGAAAATTTTAAAATATACATTTAACATTAGCACCGATGGAAGTGTGATGTGCATAATGTGTTCTATTTTACTGTCGTACCGGCTCCATTACGCTGCAATGCATCAAGGGCACTACGAGAGACACACTTAAAATCCAGAAAAAAATACCAGGATATCATAGTCGGCGAGGATGCAGCCATTATTTTCCAACGTATCTAACAACGTTAGAAGCGATGGGTGTGCGGTGGTGTTGTCAGTGTTACACAGAAGTACATGCAGAAAAAAATATCAGGATATCATAGTCGGCGAGAATGAGCCATTATAATCCAATATATTTAAAGCGTGTAAAGAGCAAGCAACCTGAGAAGCGATGGGTGTGCGGCGGTGTTGTCAGTGTTACACAGAAGTACATGTAGAAGAAAATGCTAGGATATCATAGTCGGCGAGGATGCAGCCATTATATTCCAATATATTTAAGGCGTGTAAGATCAATGTTAGAAGCGATGGGTTTGCGGTGGTGTTGTCAGTGTTACACAGAAGTACATGTAGAAAAAAATACCAGGATATCATAGTCGGCGAGGATGCAGCCATTATATTCCAATGTATTTAAGGCGTTTAAGCAACGTTAGAAGCGATGGGAGTGCGGTGGTGTTGTCAGTGTTACACAGATGTACATGAACTACTCTAGTCTACAAGTTACACGTAGAAAAAAATACCAGGATATCATAGTCGGTGAGGATGCAGCCATTATAATCCAATAGTTGTATTTAAAGCGTGTAAGAACAACGTTAGCGATGGGTGTGCGGTGTAATGCGCGGGTCATCCATCACTCCGCCCCGCGCTCGCATCAATCTTATGCAACTCCGCCGCGCTTCTGCCATCCTGGTGCCTTTCAATTTGTTGCTGTTGTTCGCAGATGTAAACAGATGGAAAATTCATGTGAGGTTTTCTTTTTGGAAATTCATTTTGTAAAATAACTGGACAGCAAAGCGATTAAATAAAATAAATAAACGTGAAGTAGGGGCTTAATTTCTTTTCTCATTATCTGAATTTTCACCAATACTGTATTCAATTTGATTCAACAAAACCTTTAAAAATCTTTGATGATCTAATTCGAAAATTCCAAATAATATTTGTCACTTTATGTGATAATTTATCGTATAATAAAATAAATTTTAGTTGGGTTTTTCTTATACATATGCAAGGAATTTGCAAGGAAATATCGATATATTCCGAAAAAATATATCAGTAGACCTTTTTGGGATTCGTCATCTGTTTTCGAATAAAGCTATCAAGGGCTTTCGTTTCCACAGCATAAGTTCAGGACTTATGCCGTGGAACCGAAAGCCCAACAAACCTTTATCGGATTCCTACGAGTACGAGACGTTTGTATAGTTTGCGAGTAGAAGCGTTCAACTATCCTTTTCTATCTTCCCACCTGTGAATGTCCTGCATTCACAAAACGAAATTATACAGCATATTTGTACATTTAAGAAAGTATCATGTTAGCCAGAGGACTTTTGAGCTACAGTGAAAGACACCTTTTACTAACGATTTACCAACAAACACATCACTATAATTGTTAATTATATATGTTACTAGCTGCACCCCGCGGTTTCACCCGCGTAACTTTCGCTCCCGTGGGAATATCGGGATGAAAAATAGATGTTGGCCGATTCTCAGACCTGCTCAATATATGCTCACATCATGAGAATCGGTCAAGCCGTTTCGGAGGAGTATGGCATCGAAAACTGTGACACGAGAATTTTATATATTAGATATTGTTGTAATTATTATACCGGAAATGTATGAAACTTTATTTCTTTTCCCGAAGCCATTTCGAACTCCTAAGCGACTGCATCGATTTATATACAATATTGTATATTCGATAAACAGCGCCATCTGGCGGGCTGATTTGTGAATCAAACCAATCGCAAATCCCCTTCAATAAATACAAAAAAATTCTTGAAAATCGGTCTAGTCGCTTAGGAGGAGTTCAAAATGGCTTCGCAATTCCTAGATTTCATACATTTCCGGTAATATATACACTATTAGGTACTATAATTTTGGACTTACTTGGTACCAACCGTTTAACATTAATAACTTAGGGTTCTGTGTCCAACTCTTTCTCGAAATCTGTCCAGAAAAATACTCATTTACTTACTTGCTGGCTCAGCGACTCAAGGAAGATCTTCGGTCACACCGGAAGACCCCAGCGCTCTCTATTTTGGCCTATTTCTGGTGAGCTGGTTGATTGCAAGCAGTAGTGGGACATAATTTACCGGGTAGTCTTGAGGAAATCCTGGGCACCGGAATGGAAGACTATATGTGGACAAAAATATCTGATTAAAAAATATCCGTATAGTATACAAATTTTTGGATTGCAGTCGGGATACAAAATAAATATTTGTAAATTTAATAATCAAAATAATAATTACTTAAGACCGCCATTTTTGTGTATCAGTCACTAGCGTTATGTTTTCTTTTTATAGAAAATAAAGAAATTTTTATATTTATTTATTTATCTTTTTTCGGGACTCGGGACATCACACAAAGTGTCGGGACAATCGACAGCAATTCCGCCCATCTGACAACCCTAGTTCCGTACCATCGATTGGTACCGGTGCATTATAACATGACAAACTTATATTTACGGGCGCCTACATACATTTCGTTGAAAAGAGCTACACATATAAGTTTGTAAGAGCTTTTGGTTTTTTCAGTGATAAAAACTTATCAATGTTTAATCTATGAGAACTTGAACTGTCTATCACGGTCCAAGAGGTGGAGCATCAAATACATGGACAGACAGATAAACGGACGTTGGAGATATTGTTATTATACCTTTTGTATACGGAACCCTAGCAAAATTGTTATAGCTGCATATACGAACGTTGGACGAAAACTTTGTACTGTCAAAAAATAGTAACAGGAATAATTATCGTGAACATTGCATTAATCAAATTCTGAGCACGGCGCTATCGGGCCACCCCCACCCTCGGGGGTAGAGGGGGCAGCGCTGCGGGCGAGCTGCGAAAAAACCTGAAAATTACAGCCCCACGCGGTAAGGTAATCGCGAGATATATCTGACGATCTCGAGTAATGTGCATTAATGATCATGAGAAGAGAAGTGAGCAGATGAATGTAAAGAATGTTGAAAATGAATGCAAGAGAGTGCCACAGGTTACTGTCAGAAACTGCATCACAGGAAAGCCCAGAGTAGGACGGCTTCCAGCCCCGGGGGCTGATGACTTTTTTTTTGGTAACGCAGGGGAAAACCTTTACCAGGCGCCCGGGTGGCTCAGTATCGGGCTCGGCGCTGGGTTTGCCCTACCGACTAAACCCCTGCGGGTGTTTGCAGCCGCTATAATTGGAGAGTGCAATCTACAAGCAACAGGATCCATCCAGCGACAGGCTGGCCTCGGCGAAGAAGCCAGACTTCTCCTCCTTGGGGACTGTCAGTCTGCCTCTGAACAGTCTCTACTACGAAGTGGAACCGTGCAAATGGATCCGGTTCCCACCCTAACCCCTGGCAGCAGTAGTACCGTCCGCTGATGACCTGGTCAAACACGAGTAGCCACTCAATGCAAGCAGTTTGAATTTTATTACATCCTAGGAGTTACATCCTAAGAATAACGAACAGTAGTACTGTTCGTTATTCTTTCTCGCAATAACTACTGACACAGATGTAGCCCACAATCTGGAAGAACAAGCTATCACTCCCTATCCCTAATGCCAATTTGTCTTTAAAACAATATTTTCATAAAAATAACTTCGTTGACTGTAATTCACTAAAATTAATTACGAACTTTAAAATTGAAGTATCTTCAGACGTATCTTACAGAGCGCTCCCACGTGTAGCGGGCTAGTCCAGTGTAGGCTACCTATAGCTACAAAAAATGCTAGCGTCCCCCACCGGCATGGGCTGCCCTTCCCGCCTGCGCATTCATTAATTAGTAATTTACAGATCGAGAGCGATGTGTGAGGCCGATCCGGCTTATCATTGTTTTATCTTAATTAATTTGTCCTGAGATGCTTTGACAGGGCTTTGAACCTTAGACTTTTTGGAGGCTGTGGGCCAGGCCATAGGCCAACGCTGCAACACCTGTGTTTCCGGTTTGAGGTGTACTATGACCCTTTGATCGCAGGGAGTTAGAGGGAAAGGCTGACATACGAATATAAGTATTGTTAGGTGCACCCTCCTTCCTTGTAATTATGTACTTAGTGGGCCGCGAAATTAAGGAAATCCGCCAGCATAGCTTAGTTAGCTGTCACTTTAATGATCGCAGCACACTGATCAACTCGGAAAGGGATCGTAACCGTATCACCTCGAGCTGTTCAGTATTCTTTGTATGAAACTTCATACTGCAACGCACACTAATGGGAAACGTAACGTTATCGTATCGTCTTCGCTTTTCTAGGCGAGGCGTTTACTATCCCTTTCCGAGTGTACGACGCGCGGCCAAAAGCGGTATCAAATTGGCGACCCAATTCTGTTCCTATGCAGTGGTAAATTAAGTCATGGTAAATTAATGATCATGACAGACCTAAAGATGGAGGTAGTGCCACACTGCATGCTTCAGCAGCCGAGTCGGGCCGGCACGACCGGGGAGGTACCTCTCGCTTACACGTGATATTTATGCTGTCGCGTTTCGTGCGGTGTGTAAGTAGCCGTTGGCCCATAGAGGAGGGAGAAGATAGGAGGGCAGCGCATCTGAATAGCCTATGCGGATGTCTATGGGCGTCGGTAGCCATGAAAATGGCTCCGACTGCTCGTCTTTGTATACCATATACATAAAAAAATATATTGTTTGTGGTTAACAGTTCGCTAAAGTCTTAATTACAAAAGAACTACTGTATTGTTAACTAACAATAAAGTTGTTACCTTAAGCATCTATACTAAACTAACAGCTACTACTACTATCTACTAACTAAACTAAAATCACTTAGTTATTACTTAAGTCCTACTAAGTTAAATATGTAAGCGCCACACTCTGGGCGGGCGGTATTTAAAGACGTTGCAATTTTTATCAAAATCTCGAGAAGCACGGGAGTCTGCCCTACGGCTCGACCTACATTTTTAACTATTTCCAAAAGAACGTACACAAAAACCTCCCAACATCAAGTTTGTAATGGTGGTTTGAAGTTGGGATGGAAACGAAATGTGTTGTTAAATGGTTTTTTAGAGATTTGTTATGTATCATATTTTATATTTTAGTAAGAGGTAGTGCTACACTGTATGATTGTACCTCTCGCTTACACGTGGCGTAAAGTGACAGCTATGCTGTCGCGTTTCGTGTGTGTAAGTAGCCGGTGGTCCAAGGAGGTGGGAGGAGAAAAGAGGGCAGAAAGAAGAAGCATGAAAATTATGTATGCGAGCATTTCGATCACGCGTGCCGTCAAGTTTTGCTAGTGGCCCCTTGAGCAGAAGGTGGAAAGGTTTATGAGCGTTAGTAGTCACCAGGGTCCAGACTGTTCCGTTGCATCTTTGTCTTAAAAAGGCCCGAAAGGTTTAAGATGTTTACTTTTTCGTTAGGATTTTTTTAGCCAAATGAAGCGGTCATGAGCGTACTCAGGTTTTGATCCAGAGGGAAAATCTCATACCCAGAATCCAGGGGGGGACAGCTGCCCCGTCCGGCACCCAGGAGCCCGGCTGGCTCAACCCGGTACAGAGTCGGGCTCGGCAATTGGGTTGCCCTACCGACTAAACCCATGAGGGTGCCTTCAGCCGCTATAATTTGAGGGTCCTGGAGCTATAAGCAACAAGATGATTCAGTGACGAGGCGTAAGCGTGTGGGCTGGCTTCGGCGAAAAGGCCAGACTTCGCCTCCCTGGAGACTGGCCTCTCGTCTCAAGCTTGTCTGGTATGGGTAACTCTGTCCGGCATAGCCTTCATCACAGAGGCACACCAGCCCACCACAAGGTGGCAGCATCTTCGAGGGCGCATGGCACTACCTGCTCCTTATTCGGTAACCGCGCATGCATGACACAGGCGCATGACGGAGGCAGATCGATTGAGCCCCGTCTGATCGGGCGCATGTGTGCACCGAAATAAACGAAACATGCATTCGCCTGGGAAAAAAATCACCACATCAAAATGGACGCGAGTGTGATGCGAGCGAGAGCATTGGTCGTTGGGGATTAAATATAAAACATTTGACGAAAGTTGGAAGTTCTGGGTGTATGCAAACGTAGAGACAACATAGTGCAATACATTGAGGAAAGTGATCTCTTTCAGTGTTTGCGACCACCGCCTTCGGCTCAAAAGAAATAAAAATCCTCCTTTGGCACAATAAACCATTAATTCAACTTTCACGGCTTACAAACGAAGCACACGTACTTCAGAGATTTTTCAACCTAAGTTGTGAACTGTTCTATCTGTGGAGCTGGAGAAAAAACAATATGCGATATAGGAGGAAAGTGCTTGTAGTTTGTGTCACCCGTGCCTTCAGCGCGGAGGAAGTGGTAGCATCTAATTTCCTTCTTTGTGATAAAATGAATTATTAATTCAAGTTGCACGACTTACAAAAAAGAGGAAAAGGGGTAACAGTCTGTACACGTGAAGTACGTGTACATACTGGTACTTATTGTGGTTTTTCTCTTTTAATTTTGAGGTCATAAATGTACTACATATTTATTGATATCTAGCAGTGCGTATTTTCCTCTATATATTCAATATTCTGACAGTTGGTCAGAATAAGATATGAAATTTTCTAAAATCCTCAGTTTCATCTCCATGTCTAATTAAAATCCTTTGTTACATGTTTGATTAGGTCATAGATTTAGAATTGTTTTCACTATCTAAATCTATGGATTAGGTATACAAAATTTTACCTTGTTTGATCCAGTTTCGGCTGAGTGATTATAGATCAGTTGCTTAGTTACTGGCCGGCTGGTCTAGATCTTAGAAACGTGTACTTTATACCTATACCTAATGCAGAAATTCACACTCGACATGTTTATTTATATCATCTACGTCGCTCGAGATCTATAATTCTCCATTACACATTGGTTTATTAATGGTGGACGATGTGTTTGGTTTAATTACTACTTCATAACTCACTCAAAACAGGGATACGATAAACTATTCGAACGTTTGCTGGATTTTATTTTATTCTTTTATGTTCTTATTTTATATAACATAGACAGACAAACATTCAGCGACTACTGACACACATTAACACGGTTAATAACAGATGCATAGCCCTCATTTACCCCTCACAATCCTCAGTTTTCTAAGTTCATTATTAATTGTTCCTTTTAATTTTTAATATTTAAATGATGTACCTTTTAGTTATGGAAGAGTGGGATCATCTGCCACAAGTTTGTTTGCATACTTACTAGGTGGATCTCTATACCTGTATGTTTTATGTAAAATTCTGCATGTTTTAATGTAATAAATTATTATTAAATTATTATTATTATAAGTACCTCACATTCTTCTTCTTCAGCATAACCACACATCAATATCAAAATAATACCAATCATAATAATGCCATTAAATACCAACATTTAAAATAATCAAATCAGGCCAATGCGAGTGACCCCCACTAGCGAGGTGCAACCGTCACCAAACAGTCTACCGGGTGGCACCCCCATAAAAAAATTGCACCCGAGCGTGGGGGCGCTTCAACTTTGACGCGGCGTTTCGGCTGCCCCCTGTTTGCCCTTAATTGGTGCTGGCTAGCATTAGATTTTGATTTTGACTTGTTGCTGAATTGCAACGCGCTGGAATTATCAGCTCCGGGCTGTAGGGGCAAACGAGAGGTCGTCTGATGGTAAGTAGACTTAGATGAGACATAACCCGGGTTCGAATTTATTAATATGCACAAGAACACTTATATTAGAGTTGAATATAATAGAGGTAAATAAGAATTAATACTTGTACACATAAAATAACATTTCAAATACTTAATCTAACATACATATAGATATGTGGCTCATTATATAAAAAACAAAGCAGGTAGGCATATGAAAAAGTTACTCTAAATTTAAAATTAATTATAAATACAGCTTATTAAAAGTAAAACTTATCTATACTAATATTATAAAGAGGAAAGATTTGTTTGTGTGTGTGTTTGTATGTAATGAATAAGCTCCGAAAGTACTGTACTACTTTCAAAAATTATTTCACCATTTGATTGCTACATTATCTAAGGCTATTATTTTGACAGAATTTTAGACAGATGGCGCACGGTACAGCTAGATATATATGGACCCCCAAAATGTGACCACACTGTTAATGATTACAATATCTCAGAAAATGAAATTCTCATTTTACTTATACCCTCAAATAAAATTTGGCGGGAAGAAGCGGTGCCGTCGCGTTTCCTGCTATTGTAAGTTTCCGAGTTCCAAGTTGCGGGTAAGTCAACATGTTGAGCAGTCGGAGCCATTTTCATGACCAGCGACGCCCATAGACATAGAGGCCATAGAGGCTATGCAGATGCGCTGCTCTCCTTTCTCCTCCCACCTGGGCCAACGGCTACTTGCACCGCACGAAACGCGACAGCACAGCTATCACTTTCCGCCGGTCTCGTGTAACCGAGGGGTGCCTCCCGGTCGCGCCGGCCCAAGTCGGCTGCATGCGTGTGGCACTACCTCTTACTATCGTCTGCATGACCATTAATTGGATGTTAATGGATTTTGTTAGACTCCCAATTACTTGTCCTACGCTGCGTCATCATCATCAGTCTGTTTTTGTCCACTGCTGGGCATAGGCCACCCCATGCCGATGCTGTCAAAAAAAGTTAATTTACTAGCTATTTCCGTGATCTATTCCTTAAGGTTCCATATTGGGTCCATCTGTAGATTCTAGGGTCTTCTTTTGCACTGCCAGTCCGGGGTAGGGTCCGACGGGTGCGTGGGGTTCGTGAGTGAATCGATCATTCACTAAAATCCTGCGAATGTCATCTGCCTCCTAATAAGCCCCGGATTTATCAGCAACTTGGCACACTCCCATGGAGGTGGGAGGAGAAAGGAGGGCAGCGCATCTGTATAGCCTCTATGCGGATATTTGTGGGCGTCGTAGTCATGAAAATGGCTCCGGCTGCTCGTTTGCCCTCCTATATCATATCATATATAAAAACACTCTTGGCTTAACCGAACAAACACATTTTATTCACTTTCATTTTTTATTTATAAACTATATCAATGTAATTATGTCCAACAGTGGACTGCAATAGGTGGATGATGAATGTAATGTACCAAACATTTACATTATAATCTAACTAGCTGCACCCCGCGGTTTAACCCGCGCAAATTTCGAATCCGTAGAAAATAGAAAATCATCCCGTGGCAAAACTTGAATTCTGTGTGTTAATCCAAGTTACCCTCTAAGTGTGTGCCAAATTTTATGAATATCGGTTCAGACTTCAGCAGTCTTTGCGCGAAGGAATAACAAACAAACAAACAGACAAACATACCTATAAACTATTGTATTTATAATATTAGTAGGATATATTTGTAATTTAAAGTGCAGATTTATAAGGGCACGCGAGATTTTTTAGATTTTCTTTTGGTACAATAAATGACAATGATGACACTTTTTATACAAACTGTACCTACCACAAAATGTACTGGTTGTGAGATGGTGTTTTTTTTTCTTTTTTTTTTAATAGTATAGGGGCAAACGAGCCATTGGAGCCATTTTCATGACTACCGAGGCTAACAGACATGCACTTAGAGATTATACAGATGCGATGCCCTCCTTCCCCTCCCCTCTCCATGGGCCACCAGCTACTTATACACCACGAAAATTCGGTTGCATGTATGCAGCGTGGCACTACCTCTTTTTTTTATAGCATAAAGGGCAGACGAGCAATCGGAGCCTTATGATGGCTACCGACGCCCATGGACATTTGCATGATTGTTACGCAGATGCGTTGCCCTCCTATCACCCCCCCCCCCTTAATGGGCCACCGGCTACTCACAAACGCTTTCACTAAAAATACTACACGAAAACACGAAAACGCTATCACTTTTTATACCGGTATCCAGTGAGCGAGAGTTACTTCCACGGTCGTGCCGGTCCAATTCCGTTGCATAGAAGGATGTAGTGTCATGCACCATGCATGCACTATGCACTACCTCCTCCTATGCAGCTCTACCTCTTGCTAATAATTATTAGCGATTATAAATAGACAATAGTCACTACATGAGGCTCGGCGCTCGTCTCTCGGTCTCGGAATCAAAGTTACCCGATGACTTATGTGTCAGATGCGTCGGCTAAATCCACGCTGGCAGCGGGCCAGCTGCATACGGACTCACAGACGCACACATACTTCACGTGACTAGCTTTATTAGCTGTGACCACAGTTGGTTAGTGGTATTGGAGTTCGTTTTGGAGGAGTCATTTCTAAGAGACGGGTTTTTTTTACCGGGCTTTGGCCCACCACTCGTTCCC
>LUGF01048929.1:283040-303898 GCA_001625245.1 Calycopis cecrops | reverse complement strand
CACGGGTATTAAAACACTTGTTAACTATTTTGAAACTCGCTATCGCTCGTTTCAAAAATTCCACTCGTGTTTTAATACCCTTCATTATATGACAGTTGCATAAACTACTATTAATGTCATACACAACGTCCATTCTGCATATTTTTTCTCTTTCACCAGCAGATATCCTTCTATTAAACTCAAACGTGACATAGCCGATATCAACGCACAGCCCAAACCACTGGACGGATCAAGCTGAAATTTGGCATCCAGGTAGATGTTACGACGTAGGCATCTGCTAAGAAAGGATTTTTAGAAATTCAACCCCTAAGGGGGTGAAATAGGGTGTTGAAGTTTATATGGATTTCTTAGAAATTAAACGCGGGTGAAACCGCGGGGCACTGCTCGTACTACATACTCTTGATATTTTTTTTGTATTTTCATCTGTTATTTTTCCACGCCAATACTAACGAACAGATTAAGTAGATAGAAATGAGGCATAGACGTAGACACAATCTGAAATAATCACAATTCTTTTTGTCTTAAAAAGAAGAAGAAGGCTACCTTCAGATATATTTGACACGGGTGAGACCGCGGGACACCGTTAGTCAAATATAATCCGTACAATAGGCGGTAAGTGTTCTGGCGTCCCTCCAGCTAGTGACATGTTTATGTTGTGACGGATACGACTTACCAGGCGAACAGGGTTAGTGGGAGTAGTGACGCATTGCAGCCGAACTGGTACCACACGACCGGGTAGGTATCTCTCGCTCTCTTCTCTTTTTAATGACCACTGGCATCCATAGTAGAGACAATAGCATAGAGGTTTTGCATGTGCGTTGCACACCTTCCTCCAACTCCCTCCCTGGGCCACTGGAAAGCCACACACCGCACGAAACCCGACAGCTCACAAGCTAGAGGTACCTTCCCAGTCCTGTTCCAATACGGCAGCAAATGCATGCATGCATGACACTACCTCTCACTGTCGTGAAGTTCTGTCAAGTCTGTGAAGTACAAATGTCAAGAGCAAACTCTTTGACTGCACGTAGGGATGATAATGAATCATTGTTGCTGAATTAGAACTCTTTATCAATTCTGTGCTCCTAGTATACATTAAGTTGCACTTAGCTTTTTCTGGCACGGCCACCTTGGCCGCACGCCAGCACGCGTGATAAATTTATGTGCGTGCGACTGTTGAGTCCGATTTTCAGTTCCGATGAAAATATATATAAGGTAAACACACCTATTCGCGGCGTGAAACGAGAAGATTGTCTTAACTTAGGTTTTTTTTAATTTATTATTTGTCCTGTATCGTTTTCATTTTCAAAGGTTTGCAAATTCTGTATCAATGATGATCAAACATAATGTGTATCTATATTAGTATCATGAAGATGTAAGCATCATACTTTTTTGTTTGTAGAATATTAACAGTAGGAAATATAATGAAAACTCTTTCTTTAACAGAATGCCACTAACAAATGCCACTTCTGAATAGTGTACTATTCAGAAGTGGCATAATATGCTACATTTTATAGCGATGGAACAAATTTTATTTTTGTCGCCCAACGTAGTGAAGAATGGCATGGCTTGGTCTTTAACAAAACAATAAATTATTTAATTTATATTTAACGTAATTCAATTATTTACTATACAAGGTTGATAAAATCAAGAGGCCTTAAACGAAACCACATTTAAACTGTATCATTTTCAGGCTACAAAACAAAAATCAGATCAAGCAGACCAATAGATTAGCTATGTTGGTAGCCACTTACCAATAGATTATTGTATGTACAAGTATTTTGAATGGAAAAAAATTATGTTGTCCATAATAGGTGATTTTACCTTAAGCAGTTAATTACAAGACAGGGGGAAGTAGAGGGCAGGTCCTCCGGAACCATCCATGACTGACAAACTCGATGTCTTCATTTAGATTGTTTGAAGTTGTTAATTTTCGATTAGGGTTTTTTTAAATTTGACCTTAAAAACCATTAATTCAAGAACCAATTGCAACTATCGACTATACTCTAAAACGACTGTACGCATTTTAACCATTCTATCACTAATAGAGAGATATTATCAGGAAGTAAAATAATAATAACGCTCAAAGGAGTGGGCACGGGTCGGCTCGTCTATTCTATAGACTGTAGACTTCAATTGACGTGATAAATGGCAGAATATCTCACACTCTTAAGCTTATCAAATTTGCAAACTTCCCACAACAATTTAAACACAAAATCGTGCAGCATTTTTACATTGTAAAGCATCCACTGAATACAATATACATAAATTACACAACCCTCGTGTTTATCTAGTCGTGTGAGGAGTTAAAATTAAATAAACCAACATAAATATCAGTCTACACACTAATAGCCACTTGTAATGACGGAATTAATTTCAATCGTGCGCAAGCGCTTACCGCTCCGCCAATCAGGTGCTTGCAAAGTGCAAACAGCCAATCAGAGGCGAGTATTTTATCTTCGAATGCTTTTAAGCGGGAAATTCAATAAATCTGCAATGGCGTCGCGATACGTAATTTTTATTGAGGTGTTAAGATTTTATGTTGCATAAATTGTAATAATATCTACTTTTTATCCTGTTTTTGATAGAAGTCCTCATATGTTAAGCTAGCTGTTATCTAACGTCTGCCCTCTAAACATGAGAATAAAAGCTTCATTCATACCGCAATAAAGATCGCTCTTATAGATTATCAAATACGACGTAACCGGTGGGTGTAAGTATCATCTTGGCAACATTTTACATGGAAATGTTTTTTATACAGTAATTTATATGTAAAATAATACTAATTCGATTTACAATACCCCTATTTACGTGAATACCGAGTTACGCGATATTCATATACGTAAACTATATTTGAACTCTCATAAAAGTTTATATTAGTTAATTATATAATTATATAATATATATAGTTATAGCTGCCCCCCTCGGTGTTTCCGGACTGATACTACTTAGGGATCGTCAAGAAAAGAGCTTATTCTTTCCTCAAAGGTCGGCAACGCATCTGTTAGACCTCTGGTGTTACGGATGTCTGTGGGCGTTGGTGATCACTTTACATCAGGTTACCCGACTGCCCGTTTGCCTCCTATGCTATAAGAAAAAAAAGCTTTTTTTAGCTTGCTTTATCTAAATAGCTTTTAATGTCTTCTATATTCGAGGCTTACTTTGAAAACATTTTTGATCCCAACTAAATACTTACTTAATATTCGTAATAGTAAATACAGCTACGCCTCTACTTACGCGAATCCGACTTACAAGTTACACGGTTTAGGCTCTGTTCCACTTACCGCATAACTTCGGGTTATTACTGTATCTGAGACATCACTGCTAATCGTTCTCCACTTATTACGTGTGAAGATCGGCCATCTTGGCGTTCATTAAATCAGCTCTGGATCGAGGTGGAGGCTCAGGGGGGCAGCAGCCTCTGGCCCCGAGGTCTCCAAGACCCCCGGGGCCTTGGAGACCCACCAGAGCTTAATCCGGCGCAGCGCTAAAGTTTGTCTTTTCAGTAGATTAGACGGAGAGATGTTAGTTCGCTGTGCATCTTTTACCGTATTTTCTATGGGGAGTGTTCCGAGGAATTGTTCGGACTAATACCTGCAGCTGAATTTCACTATCGAACTTCGCGTCTAAATTCAAATTTCCACCGGCACCATCTAGATGTTCCGAAGTCCACCACTGTGCGCTTTAAACGCAACTTCATCCCGCGCACTACTTCTTTGTGGAATCAGCTGCCGCCCTCGGTATTTTCGGACCAATACGACTTAGGGATCTTCAAGAAAAGAGCCTCCTCTCATCTTAAAGGCCGGCAACGCAACTGCAAAACCCCTGGTGTTGCAGATGTCTGTGGGCGTCGGAAAACACCATCATCTCGGTGACCCGACTGCTCGTTTGCCCCCTGTACTATAAAAAAAAAAGATTACCAGTAACAGCTTCTAAAAGCGAAATTATTAAAATTTGTGTTTAAGTTTCCACGTTGAAGAATATTTTGAAGTAAAACTTCTATACGTGCGCTTGACATGGGGAGTAAGGCTGGCGAGAGCGTTACGAAAATCACACGACGTTGTCGTTCAAATTCAAAATTCAAATTCGATGGAAGTGAATCTTTTTTGTATTTAAATAATAAATATCCTATGACATGTCATTGTAACTACGGTAATGAAAATCAATAATTAAGTTTTACTTCAGTTGTGTGGTCTAAAGCAAACAACAAAACAACGCATGGCGTTCCGCATGATTGTTATGCAGATGCATTTCAACCTTCCCGCTTACCATGGGGCACCGGCATAAAAAAAATATCTTCCAAGAGCGAGAGACCTTCTCGATCGTGCCGGCCCAAATCTGCTGCAATACAGGAAGGAGGAAGAGCTAGTGCCACACTGCAAGCTTGCATGCAGCCAAATTGGGCCGGCACGACCCGGAAGGTATTTTGCGCTTACACGAGAGCGGCGTAAAGTGACAGCAGTGCTGTCGTGTTTAGTGCGGTGTGTAAGTAGCCGGTGGCCCCTGCAGGTGGGTGGAGAAAGGAGGGCAGTGCATCTGTATAGCCTCTATGCGGATGTCTATGGGCGTCGGTAGTCATAACAATGTCTCCGACTGCTCGTTTTATACCATACAATACAACAAGGCTAGCTCCTAAGCTCTTCTTCCTTTTTCAATCAACACTTGGTTGAGTGTACCCACAAACAAAAACTTTTTTAACGTTTTTTTTTTATATATTTTTTTTAAATTTACCTGTAGCCGTAGACGAGGAGGAACCTTCAAGGAATCTCTCGGATCAGTCTTGACGAGGGTCAGATGTGCAGTCAATTATACATTCATTTGGAGCTGTCAGTCTGATGACGTGCTGGTGATAACACTTAGCGTGACAGGAGTGTTTAAATCATTATCGTCATTTGTAGGTTTTTGAAGAAAAACTTCTATACGCCCGCTTGACTTAGGGTCAATTCACACCAAAAGCGCGGCGAAGCGCAGCGAAACGAAGCGCAGTTTATGTGTCATATGAATTTCAACTATATAATAATTACTGTAAAACTTATTATCGCATGAGAAACTCGAACGAGTAGCGCGGATTCGAGCGACTGCGCGAGGATTCGCTGGAATCCGCGCGGAAGTCGCGAGAATTCGATGATAAGTAGTACAGTAATGAAAATAAAGTTTAAATTCATATGACACTGAAAATGCGCTCCGCTTCGCTGCGCTTCGCCGTGGTGGTTTTGGTGTGAATTGACCCTTAGGGTAGCTGGCGAGAACGTTACAAAAATCACACATCGGGCGAGGCCAATGGAAGTTGTCATTCAAATTAAAAATTCAAACTCGATTTAAGTGAAACTTTTTTCTATTTAAAAAATAAATTTCATAATGACATGTTATGTCAATGTAACTATGGTAATGAACGTGTAATGAATTTGTGTAATAAATCAATAATTAAGTTTTACTTCAGTTGTGTAGTCTAAACTCGAGGAACGAGGAAGTCGTCATTCAAATTCAAAATTCAAATTCTGAAACATTTTTGTATTTAGAAAATAAATATCATATGAATTAATGTTAATATTTCATTGTAACTACGGTTTTAATTAAAATCAATAATTAAGTTTTACTTCAGTTATGTGGTCTAAAGCACACACTTTTTTATATACTACACACTTTTTTATTTACAGGGGGAAAACTGGCAGTTGGAGCTATTTTCATGACAATGGATGATACATAAATCCATGACCTAGGCGGGATTCGAACCCGCGACCCCATGGCGAAACATATTCCGCTTATCCGAGCTCTGTACCACTGCACCAGATGGTCGTCAAATTTGTATTCTTATTATATTTTTTTTTTATGTAAGTATAGGAGGGCAAACAAGAAGTCGGAGCCATTTTCATGACAACCGACGCGACGCCCACAAACATCCGCATAGAGGCTACACATATGCACTGCCCTCCTTTCTCCAACCACTTACATGGGCCACGGCTACTTACACACCGCACGAAACGCGACAGCACAGCTGTCACTTTACGCCGGTCTCGTGTACCTCCCGGGTCGTGCCGGCCCAATTCGAATGCATGCAAGCATGCAGTGTGGCACTACCTCTTACTCAAAACTTACTTCTCTTTGTGGCATACCGTTCAGGGATCTAAGCCCAATCAGTTAATATGTAAATTGTTTAATCCCAATTACTCTACTTTTTCCATTGCACTCAATAATAAAGATTGATGTTCCATGGTTGTGAACTTGCTAATAGCCATGGAAATTTGTACCATGCTTCGATGGAGTAAGTTAGATATGGGTCTACATCAGTAGGTATAGTAGGGCAAACGTGCAGTCGGAGCCATTTTCATGACCACCGGCATATAGTCCGTTTTCATCACGCGCACGCAAAAGGTTACAGATGTGTTGCTCTCCTTCCTCGTCCTCCATCCAAGGGATGCTTATTCACCGCACGAAACGCGACAACACAGCTGTCACTTTACGCCGCTATCGTGTAAGAGGTACCTCCATCATGCCGGCACAGGTCGGCTGCAATGCATGCTGCATTATTCTACTAATATTATAAATGCGAAAGTTTGTGTGTTTGTTTATTTGTTGTTACTTCTTCATGCAAAAACTGCTGAACCGATTTTCTTGAAATTCGGCACACACATAGAGAGTAACTTGGATTAACATATAGGATAGTTTTTATCCCCAAAAAATGTTCCTATGGGACGCCATGGGATGATTTTCTAATTTCCACCGAGGTGAAACCGCGAGGCGCAGCTAGTAGTATAAATAATAACTAAGTAAAACGCGAACAAGTAGCTAACACTTAAACTGCACAGGAAGCAATACATCATAGTATTTTCACGACAGTGCTGACCTCAACACAAACCCAACAAAACATTTCCAAAAACTTATTTAACGTTGCAATACGAAATATATTTTCGAGTGAGATATGAATCATGGCGTTTTCATTCAAAAGAATTCTGTTAAGCGTTAGATATCTCCATAAATCTTATGGAGTTTATTTGGCAACGCGGTCGGCGCGCGGCGGTTGGCTGACGCTGCCAAATCACACTTCCTGCTGCAGAGGTTCCATGGGATTGTTGCTGTAAATAATAAACTTGTGTATTTATAACGCTATATAAGTATTTAAGATAAAGGTGTGTGAGTTTATATCCGCTTTTATTACAAAAGAATAGTAATAATCTGTGGACTTATTATACCACTAGATGACCCGACACTCGACAGCCGTTCTCTAATATATGTTGTCATGGTAACGTGTAATGTTATGTGACCGAATCTTAGATGAATGTATACTTCATCTAAGGACCGAATTGTAATTCCGTTGTTTTGCCCTACAATAGTGTATTCCAAGTCGAGATACCGACTGCAGCATTATAGATATTGATAAATTATAGCCTAAATGTTACCGAGGACCAATACCTATTTAACAAAAAACTTTCATCAAAATCCGTCCAGTAGTTTTTGCGTGATAGCCGCACAAGACACAGACAGAATGACGTCTTCTACAGTTTTATTATATGTATATATGTTAGACTATGTTAAGTACCGCAGATGGGAAATGTATTACAGATACTAGGCAAGGAATTTACGATTTGGTAACTAAATATGCAATTCAAAGATAGAGGGTCATCCATGGAAAATCCTTAGATTATTGTGAGTTCTGACCTTCAATATCAGCAGAACACTGGTAAAATGCCACTCTATAATAACGCCACTTACAACCGTTAATAATAATAATCTACCGTACCGCAAGCACTGTGTGCTTCTGAGATCCCCAAGGCTATGCCGGACAGGACCCGTAACGGACAGGCTTGGGGGGAGAGTGCAGATTAACAGCAGCTCAGCTGGGAGGTCCTGCACCCGTCCTTCTGAATCAGCAGACGGCGGGGATTGGGACAAGTGCCGGGTCACATTATTGACACTTTGGTGGTGTGTACCTTTGGAGTATTGGGGCCATGGGTCAGCATGAGAACCTGGCTCCTTGCACCGTTCCGACGTAGGAGGGATTGTTCGGAGGCAGATAGACATTAAATTAAAACTACAACCATTTTCTTAATTCAACTAATCCATGAAGATGCCTGTAAATAAAAATATAATTTTATTTAGGTCAGTTGAGAGTTGCTTACATAGGTACAACGTAGGTACTATATTTTTGACGGTAACAATAAATTATATTTTTTTTTTTTTTTTTTTATGATATAGGAGGGCAAACGAGCAGCCGGAGCCATTTTCATGACTACCGACGCCCACAAACATCCGCATAGAGGCTATACAGATGCGCTGCCCTCCTTTCTCCTCCCACCTCCATGGGCCACCGGCTACTTACACACCGCACGAAACGCGACAGCGCAGCTGTCACTTTACGCCAGTCTCGTGTAAGCGAGAGGTACCTCCCCGGTCGTGCCGGCCCAATTCGACTGCATGCAAGCATGCAGTGTGGCACTACCTCGTACCAAAAGTAGTACTTACTACATACCTCTTACCATTTTATTTAAAATTTTATATTTTAATTTCTCGTCGTTTTTTATTTCATAAAATTTTCTGCACATTTATGTCTGGATCTCATCAAAATGATAATCTTAGACAATTTTATGGATAATTTCTCCAAAAATCACGGTTATTAAGTATTGGCACTTCGTCGTGTTTGTAATTATATGTACTTAAAACTTTTAGCCCAGCATGATATGATCAAACTCTCGGTACCATTCGTTTTGCTCATTTGTACCCTCTGTGGCAAAAGTAATGAAAGTACCCGAAAAAAAAACATGCAAAATGCGTTCCATTAGCTTTTCCCGCACTTTTTATGTAATTGACTTCCGAATCCCTTTCTCGAAGGTCCAATAGTTTTTACCCTCACAAATTTCAAAGTCAACCCTGAACTTTACACATTAAGGTCATATTTAGCTTGACAACGTATGCTGTACTTCTGCTGTAACTCAGCCTCGTTTTCAATTGACTTTAAGTCTTGTGGTATTGACATATGGTAGGTTTTTAGTGTGGAGTAAGTTGTTATTGGCTCATGTAGGTGGAGAATGCTTCCGATAATAGAATTTTAATGAAGAAATGTCAGGTCCGGCGGTTGTGCTCGTCATGGCCGTGTTATGTGGCGTGCGTTCGGTACCGTTCGCAGAGAAAACTGTAACGCGTGGTCTCGTTTGCAAATCCCTGAAGGTGCCGTAAGGCATAGTCGAGGGGCCTCGCGGTAGAATGCTCGCGATCCCATGGCGCCCCCAATAACTAACGGCGAGATGGACGAGCCGCAGGTGTTTAGTGAGTAGACCGACACACGTCCCGGAGTCCCACACTCCTCGAGGTCGCTATACTACCCGAGGGCTGGTGTGTAACGCATTCCCCTGCGAAAAAAAAACATAAAAAGGTCTAGTTTGCAAATAGCATTGCATTCGGAGAATTTTATTACTAGGAATTTACTATCCGATCATTCCAAGTCCCTTAAGCCTGTTATCTCCTGTATATATGTTATACCCGGCATATTCCCAATTTCCTACATAATTATGTGAGGTAAAAAAATGACGTCAAAGTGTGAGCCGGTTACATACCGTGAGGTACGAACATTACAACTTATTTAATTTGACATTTGCGCCTGTTTTGTATTAAACGAACTGCACATATAAATTTGTAATGTTTTTTTTAATAATTTACTAACTTTTAGTACTTCTCGCTATAGTGGCAAAAAGATTGCATCGTCTGTGAAAATTTCAAGTGTCTAGCGATCACAGCTCACGACATACACCCGGATGGTAATAACAGGGTTTCGTTTTTGGTTTTTACCTTCCGGAACAGAACTCTAGAAAAGTAAAAAAAAAAACTTCCAAATTAGAAGAAGCAATACTTTATATATTTATAAGATTTTAGTAAGAGTTGGTACGTCGTAAAGCAGAAGATCTTAGCCAGGACAATCGGAACTAAAACTTGCGCTCATGCAACCGACTGACAGCTTTGCTGTGGCGTTTCCTGCGGATTGAGACTCGCCAGCGACCGATTGGAGAAGGAAAAGGGAAGGTCTGCAAAACTCGTCTGGATAACTTATTATGCACTTAGGGCTCCGAAAGCTCATTTACCCACTTAGAATATAAAAAAGTAATAGCTTACGAGATCTGCTAACTTTTCTGCCGACCGTCCATCGAGAACCTATATTTGGCGAATCTCTTCCATCGCGGAGAATATAATAATTAGTGTACTGTTATAGATGCCCAGATACCGGCGGAGCAGCCGGTGACGGCTAGAAAGTGATATCCGAATATTGCATTACAATCTTCATACCGGCTGCGGCATCGCAATTATGAACTGCTGAAACGTGTAATATACAAGACTTATTGGAGCTAACATGCACTTATATTGTTGTATAATAAAAATAGAAATTAGTAGAATAAAGTGCACACATTTTATAAAAATAGAACCAAAAAGACCTTAAGGTTTCTGAATGAACAATTTGAAATGGCCCATCAAATTACACTTTCTTCATTTTCTTTACAAGGAAGGCAACTTCCATGTCGTGTGGCTTGTAAGGATCCCAGCTGACTCAAAATAAACCGGTGAACGACGATGAAAATAATATAATTGATGAGACGCAGTGACGTAATAATACGCTAGCTAGTCAGCAAACACTATTGGCCCCAGACAAAAGGAGTCCCATTCAGAGAGTTCCTAACGTTCCCTAGTTGAGCTTAGAAGAAAGAGAGAGAGAGAGGAGCCCATCTGATAAATTCTACGGGCCTCGAAAGGTATAATCTCGCCACTGTGAAGTCGCAGCGACCCGGCAGCCGGTGTGAAGCTCCCGCGCAGTGATGGTGCACTTTTTCCACAAGTTTCATTGCCCTACAGCCGGTAGATATTCTGTTGTTGTATACACTAATGTGGGCTATCATCATTATCGCCGCCATTGCTGCATTGCACCTAAATCCAGTGCGAGCGGGTCTTTCGCTATTCAACATCTGGATGTAGTGACGAACCTTCACTATGTTTTTTATACAACTAATTCCAGGTAACGGTAATACTATGTACTCTAGTAGTACCCTAGAAAGGTACAAAAAACCCTAAAAATTGCAGATGAATTGGGCCGATATGAACGTGAGTTTCCTGTGGCCCATTGGTAGGAAGGACGGAAACACGTCTACACGACAATTACTTGGTTGTCTAGGGGCAATAAATGCACCGGCTCTATAAATTCTATTAACATGTAAGAGGTACAATGGCGTTAACTTGGCTTTTAACTCGATCAAGGGAAAAGGAGGAAGGAGAGCAATGCGCAACATCAAACGTCTGCACGAATGCTTGTGGGCGTCGTTTGACATTAAAAATACACCAGACTGCTCATTTGCCTCCCTGTACTGTAAAAAAGAAATATTTTTTTTTTTAATTGACATTCGAGTGTTATTAGAAATTAAAGAATCCTATTGTAATTACTTTACGGGGAATTTAGTGGGCTCGAGACCACGGCTAGTGTAACCCAGTCGAAACGTCGACTGGGTTATATTTTGGCCTTTAATATTTTACCGTGTTAAAACCCGGAAAGTAATGACTATATGTGTAACAAGCGCGAAAGTCTCAAACAAGTATAAAGAATCCAATTTTTTTTTCGAACCATGTCCTCGCTCTGTTTTAACCTAGGAATCGAACGGGGGACCTATCTATCTGTGGTTGAACTTACGCCAAGACTACGACAGCCAAGTTTAAATAAACATTAGTTAACTTTGATACAGTGAGGGACGACGTTCAAAACCGCAATCTCACAAATATTAAGAAACGCGTCACATTTGTCACTTTGCTGTATAACGTAGGAGGTACCTCTCGTGCGGGCCCAATACCACAGCAGTGCAGCATGGCACTACCTCTCTAAAAAGCCTCAAGCGGGGCCCGTGCTGTCTGGTGTCCAAAATAAGGTCGATGATACGATTACGTTGTAGGAAACACTTTTTATATAAATATTCTCACATAAGTAATAAGGCTTGTTTCCACATGTTGATATTTTCTGTTTTATTGAAAGATCGCATTGCATCTGTAGTCATGTGCACGTAGCTATTGTTATCTAAAAAAATATTTTCTTATTTTTAAATTAAGGAGCGGTTCATTTTGCAACCCATTTTCATACAAATAAGGGTAAGGCTTAAAAAGTAAAATTTTCTACATCATCATCCTGTTTTCGTTCACAGCTGGTAAAAGTCAAAGTACCCCAAATTTGTACATAATGAAAAAAATGAAATCCAATACCAAAAGACAATTCCCATATCGGGTTTTCACAATGAAAGGATACGCCCCATTTGAAGTGCATTTGGGCTATTTTTCAGTAATAAAAATAAAAGCTTATTGAATGTAATTTTTAATTAATATGATTTTTAAAGACATTAAGGTAGTGAAATAATTTGTAAATATTCAATATTAAAATTATGAATCTGTAATTTAAAATTTTGAGATAAATACTTATCAGAAATAAAAACGTAAAGTTCCTTGATCACTGATAAACATTCTGGAGTGGTTTTTGAAAACTTGGAAAATAGACCATTGTACCTATTAGGTAAGTTGCTCCTATCCTAAAACGTTTATAGTTCCTTAATTTTATCTCAGCCTATTACTATATATGGTATTTAAAAAGAGATTGTCTTATGATATTTCTAATTGCAGTTCTACTAAGATTAATTGTGCAAAATATCATTAAAATCGGCGCGGTAATAGCTGGGACTGAGACTGTGGTGACTGGATTGTATATTTTAACATAGTATCGCTTGTGATGGTCGACGGGCTCTACAAGTCACGCACTGACATTACGTTATTCGGAAGCGCTAAGTGCCTTCCATCAGCGCACGTCAGTGGCGCGGAGCGTTCGTTTCTGATGATTTAATAGTGCTTTCGAATGCCGTCAGTTATAGTGCCACAAACTTATCTGACCCGGTCATGGAGGCGCTCTAGTTGTAGTCAAAATGACGAAATGACAGCAAGCGTCAAGCATCTACTAATTGTCCACCAATAAAACTGACAACAGATTGTCATTTCAAAATGACTGCTTTAGTTGCAGCTCTGTCCACCGAGTCAGATAAGTTTGTGGCACTATATCGTGATTGTTTAGTATATTGGTTGTCTATGTTTAGTCATAGACCGTTGAATTTTCATACCATAGATGATGTCTATGGTTAGGTACAGATGACAAGAGAGAGAGGAATGTTTGACATTACGACCGTGACTTAGTGACAGCTACAACCATGTATCACCGTAGGTATAGAGCTGCGGATTACCAGTAAAGATCAATTAAAGATGCACTAACTTAGGCATCAGTTGTCACCACTGCTCTCTGACTTGTTCTACTTCCACTTGGCATGTGTAGGTAACAGTGGTTCGTGATCATCATCAGCGCACATCAGTGCAGGTTCTACCTCTCCCTTATACGATACTGGCGTAATGTAACCTGTGCTGTTGCGTTTCGTTTGGTGTGTCCAGGAGGGAGCAGGATAGCCGGTGGCCCATGGAGGAGGGAGGAGAAAAGGAGCCAACGCTTCTGTAAATGCTGATATCAATGGACGACGGTAGTCATGAAAATGGCTCCGGCTGCTCGTTTGTCATCTTATTCTAAGAAAGAACCTGTAAATCTAGCCTTTAGTATGTCACATATACACGCTATTAACGAACACTAAACTAAAAAAACAGGCTTCCAGTGAATAGACACGAACAAGGCATCCGATTTCCCGGCCGAAAAAACGGGCGCCTCGGAGAGGCCAAAAAAACGAGAATGGTGGAAAAAATCGATAACGAATCGAGAGATCGAGAGGAACGTGCGTGACAATACACGCGCGGTGAATCGAGCGCGTGGCTGCTGAATCGATTCCGAATTCGAAAGCCGAAAGACCTTAGATCATTGACAAATAAATCAATTATTTATTTGCTACCTGTCGGCTGTCTCGCATGCGGAGTCGTCAAATTGACTAATATTATGAAAAAAAAAAAAAAAAATGCACTTTTGACACACAAACAACAGTGGAACAAGAATCACCATCATCAATGCAATACAACTTTAATATCTGCTACAACACATTTTTTACCCTTCTAATTTTTAGGGTTCCGTACCCAAAGGGTAAAAACGGGACCCTATTACTAAAGCTCCGATGTTCGTCCGTCCGATTTTTTTGCTCGTTTTTACTCGATGTTGACAACGGCAACAGGTAGACACTTAAAATATTCACAGAATATTAAGTTATATATTGTCTTTAAAAAGCATTAATTACCATACAACAAACGTGATTTTTTCGAATTTTTTCGTCTTATTATACAGTGTAGTAGTAGTGTAAGTAGATAATGGTACGGAACCCTTCGTGCGCGAGTCCGACTCGCACTTTTTTTAAATAAAAAGTCCTATGTCACGTCTTATACCTCTAGGGATATGTGTACAAAGATTCATGACAATAGCCTACTAACAGACACACCGACAGATGAACAGCAAAGTCTTACTAGAAAAGAAAGAAAAAAAATGAAAACCATTTATTATGGATCATAGCATAAAAGACACAGCGTAACAGCGTAAAACAGAACGAAGAAATAAAAATAGCATATAAGTATATATGTACCTACCATTAGTATGGGCTAAATTGGTTAGATTCGGCGTAAGCTTGGTAGTCATGTAATGCATGGTACCTTACACTGGTTTTTGGCCCTATGTCTCTCCGGTGCGTCGTGCCAATAAAGGATTATAATCTTATTAATATTATAAATGCGAAAGTTTGTATGTTTGTTTGTTTGTTACTTCTTCACGCAAAAACTGCTGAACCGATTTTTATGAAATTTCTCACACACTTAGAGAGTAACTTGGATTAACACAGGATAGTTTTTATCCCGAAATAATGTTCCTATGGGATGCCATGGGATGATTTTCCACGATATCGAAATTTACGCGGGTGACACCGCGTGGCGCAGCTAGAGGAAATATAAAACGAATAGTCATGATGCTTTCGGTTTGGGCACGGAGCACTAAAAACACCAAAAAACTCCATAAAAACCATACAATCACCGAGATGCTCTTCAGCCTATTTCCCAGATTGGCCTTGCTAATTCCGAATACGTTTCATAATAAACAGCACTATTCCTCAACAAACAAATGGAACAGGAATCGAATAGACTACCCAGACAATAAGCCGATGAAACGTGGAGTCCCAAAAAACGATACACAAGTGGGGAGCATCCGAAAAATGGTCTTATTGCTCCAATATTTTCAATAACAAGATACTTCAGATGCGGCTAGCATGCCTAAATCATGGGGGAGGGAGAGCCACCCCCAACCCCCCTTTGCGCGTACGCTTTTGTTATTTTTCTCTTAGCGAGCCCAATATTTTTGGAGGCCCTAAAATAATACAGAGGGTGGATTTTTAACGGTGTTTTTTCTGGTATCCTTGTGTGACGGTAGATGTTATAAAAGTTATTTAACAACTGTTTTGTTTTAGTAATCATCAGTTTGCGTGGGTAAGGTGGATACTGGTGACGAGTCGGCAAGATGTCCGCAGCCCGGAACGAATAGGGCCCTGCTCAGAGAATAATGCCCACTGGAGGACTTTCATTGGTTTAGCTTCTCTATATTAAGAGAGAGGCCCCATCCTTATCATTTTCTACAGGCCACGTGATATGCTATTGGGGGCAATAACAAAATATACGAATTACATAATCCAAATACATAATGTTTATTCAACACTATCTTCACCGTGCGATTTCACCCGCGTAAATTTCGATCCCGTGGAAAGTAGAAAATCATCCCATGGCATCCCATAGGAACATTTTTTCGAGATAAAAAGTCCTATGTGTTAATCCACGTTACTTTCTATGTGTGTGCCAAATTTCATGCAAATTGGTTCAGCAGCTTTTGCGCAAAGGAGTAACAAACAAACAAACAAACAAATAAACAAACATACATACAAACTTTCGCATTTATAATATTATATACATATAGCGGCATGAAGTAGTGTATTGTCATCGTGTTTCGTACAGTTACAATTAGTCCAGTAGTAGAAAAATGCCATTAAGTAGCCCAAAGATATTGTCTATAAAACTACAACTTTTCCACTATCCAACTTTCTTGAAAAAAATATAAATAGCCAGGGACTACGAATGGCCAGATCGTACGGAGTAGACACCTTTCAATTGGAGACCGAAACATCCATAGACATCCGTATAATTGTAACGCCTTTCTTCCTTCCTCTACTACAAATACAAACCGCACAAAACACGACAGCCAAGCTGTTGCTTGGCTGGAATTCAGATCCTAATAAGACGTAGGTGGAGCATCTGCGTGGTAACGGACCAAAGAGTCAAAGATTATTGAGCTTATTCAACAATCTCTTCTCTTGCGTGTCGTCAACTCTTCCTCAATCCTAACTCTCTAGTAATTTGCCAGATGAGAGCTCTCTCCATGGCCCCAGTAGTACGCTTGCTTAAGCCCTAAGTCCTGGGAATATCTTCTCTCCAGTCGTGTCGAACTGCCGTCCCATTGGAATAGGGGAATAAGGAAATAGAGAGTGCACTTGTGTCTGCGCACACACGCTTGCATTACACATCCCGCGTAGATGACTACTATACAATCCTAGAGATCGCCGAAATTCGTCCACTTCCATAATCCAATCATAATTTTGTCAATTTAAAAACCAAGCAAACTTGAGGGTAAATTGAATTTCAGAAAACCTCCTTTATTCAGCCGGCTAATAATGTCGTGTCCTTGTCTAATCCATTTACAGCGTAAGAGAAAGGTGTACTACTCGCTCTCATTTAGCGGGAGTGTCCTCCACAGAGCAATGTTTAGATAGAGGCTATGGCTCAGGGTTGTACAAAGTCCAAATGATTTTTAGCGTCTCTCAAATATGGTTAATATTTATTGACATAATATTCTGGCAGCTCTTTTTACCAGACTTCTTTAGATGGAAGGTATTATTTTGCGAAAGTAGGTATGTTTGTACATTTTTATAAATCATGCAAGAGTCTAAATTTGGCGGATTGTTACTATGAGGTTTTGTTACATTCGTCATGGTAACGTGAGTGACACCGGGTTTTTAAAAGTATATTAAAGGAAGTATGGTTTTTGTTTTTCAAGTTAATGTTAGATTTTTTTCTTCTATTCTTCTTCTATTATATTCTATTCTACTATTATTTTCTACTCTAAGACGCGTCTCTTTCGCATTATTGAATGAAAAGAGGATAAGGAAAGTGCTCAAAATATGAACTTGTACATCAGGACAGTATTGCACAGGCTATTTGTCCATCTAGCAAAAGAAGATCTTTAAAGACAATTAATTCTTCAATGATCGTTTCCTTTTAAATCAGAAGTCAATCTTCTAAGAATACATTCAATAAGTTGTAAACGCGCAGTTATCTCTTACCAAATGTTTATTGAAAATATTATAAAACTTGATTACCTTTAAGTAGACTAATTATTATAGTATTATTGTGGTAAATAAAGTTTTGTATTTTATCTTCAAAAGGTGCAACACATGCGTGCACAAAACTACTCAGTCATTCATTAATATTGTCACAAGTAACATCTTGCCAGACCACAATTTAAATTGCTTACAAGTCACAACATCGCGGTTTTGCTGCGGGGCAACAATTAATAAATGATTTCTAATTATTATTTGTACGCTAAACTGGTATCTACACAAACACGCACTGTTGTATATGCTTGTGTATTTGCGACTTTTTTAACTAGACAGCGTAAAAAATATATTTCATGATTATACTATATTGTAAGGAAAGCTAGCAGTGAAATCCACGAAACTCTAGGTAGAGCATAAAAAAGAAAGATGGAGTACGTTTGACGTCTCAGCTCTACGTTTGCAGACTACCATAGCTGCTTTAATGAATATTCTAACCAAGATATCAAATAAAACCGGCCAAGTGCGAGTCGGACTCGCGCACGAAGGGTTCCGTTCCATTATCTACGAAAACGGGAGCTTACATTTTGTATGGGAGCAAAATAATCACGTTTATTGTATGGAGCCCCCCTTAAAAATTCATATTATTTATTTTTTTAGTATTTGTTGTTATAGCGGCAACAGAAATACACCATCTGTGAAAATTTCAACTGTCTAACTATCATAGTTCATGAGATACAGTCTGGTGACAGACGGACGGACGGACGGACGGACATCGGAGCCTTAGTAATAGGGTCCCGTTTTTACCCTTTGGGTACGGAACCCTAAAAATGATAATATAAATAAAATGAATGCGTGTATCCGCAGCGACACACGATTGCAGCTTACTCTATAATAAAGAACATCTGAAGTCTAAAGTGGAAAAATTTAAAAAAACAGGATTCTGAAGTAGTCACTTTCAAGTGACGTAAGCAAGTAAAATGATTCACTTGTTTTCACTACCTCCTCATACTTTGTAAAAGAAAACTTCAAAAACTTTAAAAAATCTAAAAAGTTGTAGAATTTTAAGATAATAACAAAAAACCTCTATATATATAAATACTTAGAGCAAAAACTTTAGGAACAATTTTACGAAAATTGCGCGGACGGAGGAGTATGAAATTTGGCACACTTATAGTTTACATGTAAGAGAATAATATATTTTAATAATAATGTTTATAAAGTACTTTAATATAATAAATAAAACTTTACACACACTACCATGCATTTGACATATTGATATATAAGATACAACGTAATTATTGATGAAGTTTCTATGTGTCTTTAACAAGTGTTGAAAATTCTACTTATAAATTGTGTATTTTAGTTACAATGTCATGTCATATGAGATTTAGTTTTTAATTAAAAAAAAGGTTCACTTAGATCGAATATCGATCTTCCCGGGTCCACCAGTAATATTAAATTTTAGATAATATAAAATAATACCGTCGTGGCAGCCCTGGCGGCGTAAGGACGGTTGCTATTTTTTCATTTAGGAATATTTTCCTTGGGCCACAATATTTTTTCAGCGTGTTTTCCCAGTTGTAAGATAAACTACGCTCTAACGTACCTACTATGTGCCAGCTCTGGGTTATTTCAAATTATATTCATCATCGCGTCGTGTAGAACTGTCGCACTAAACGCGACAACTTAGCTATCACTATCTTTATTTTATGTGGCTCTTCGTTCGGGTCAACCACCGAACATAATGGACTTGTCAGCGTAATTGGGACACGGCGCCTTGTAGTTAAATAATATTGTATCGATATAAGTTAGTAAGCATTCGTAAACCAATCACGCGTGAGTCATCCTAACCCCAAGATCTCGTCCCTTTATCTTCATTACATCTAAGAGAGTTATCCTATATCCTATAATAGGTCAAATATATCCTTTTGTATAATATAATTTCCCAGGTTATATTAATCTTATATCCTATACTACTGAAATATATCTTTGTATATAATAATAAATCCTAGTTTATATATCTGACCCCAAACCCAAACACTCTTTTTATAGTGTAAGCAAACGAGCAGTCGGAGCCATTTCCATGACTACCGACGCCCATTGATATTCGCATAGAGGTTATATTCGTTGCCCTTCTTCCTTCTCGCCCCTCAAAGGGCCACCGACTACTTACACTCCGCACGAAACGCGACAGCACAGCTATCACTTTACGCTAGCATATAAGCTTATGAGCACGGATGATACAATCCTCTTTCAGTGAAGAATTTTACAAAAGACTGCGAGGAAAGAGGGAAGAAGCAGCAGACACCAAGTGGCTCCAAAGGCAACGACGCGACGCCACGACTCCGCAGCCGACCTTTAACGGTGTTTTTTTTTTCTTTTCTTTATCGGAAGGACCGATCTAGAGTTACTATTTTGGCTTCTTGGTTTAGGCCATAGATTTAAAATTGTTCTCACTACGTGAAAGATGTACAAAGCGTGGGAGCGAGACATTCAAATTACCTTCCAATCATCGGAAAAGAAAAGAGACAGTAGATGAAGTACATATGAGACAATTATTTTACACGAGTAAGAGGTCATAGCGACCCGATTACATAATAATGACAAAGTCATGTATGTGTTTTTGTAGTAATTCTGACATTTGTCAAATATTTCATACATACAATCTATGGTTTAGGCAGACGATAGGGGGACAGGCCTCTCTCTTTTCCGATGAGAGGTACCTCTCGCTTACACGAGACCGGCGTGAAGTGACAGCTGTGGTGTCGCGTTTCGTGCGGTGTGTAAGTAGCCGGTGGCCCATGGAGGTGGGAGGAGAAAGGGGGGCAGCGCATCTGTATAGTCTATATGCCGATGTCTATGGGCGTCGGTAGTCATGAAAATGGCTACAACTGCTCGTTTGCCCCCCTATACTATAAAAAAAAAAAAAAAAAAGAGAAGTACCGGATCTGCTTCCACGATTTAGACTGATTTCTATGGCATGACATGGCTGACAGAACCGGGACACCCCACAATGGTGGGCGAAGGCTCTAAGCACCTCTTACTCGGTAGGTACACACTATGCGGAGTCCAACACATCCATCCGGTCTCCCGGGACCCGTCGAATGGTACATAAACTATAAAGCGTTTTAGTACGACGTAGTGCCACACTGCATGCTTCCATGCAGCCGAATGGGGCCGGCACGACCGGGGAGGTACACGAGACCGGCGTAAAGTGACAGCTGTGCTGTCGCGTGAGTGGGGTGTGTAAGTAACCGGTAGCCCATGGAGATAGGAGGAGAAAGGACAGCAGCGCATCTGTATAACCTCTATGCATATGTTTGTGGGCGTTGGTAGTCATGAAAATAGCTCCGACTGCTCGTTTGCCCCCCTATACTATAAAATAAAAAAAACAAAAAATTAAAATTAGCTCTGTTAAAAAAAAAGAGTGCGCGGGGTGTGAAATTCTATTCAGCCCTTGGTTTGCTATTATTTTGAGTACTAAGGTCATATAGATTGGTATAGATTTTGCTATAC
>LUGF01048929.1:266802-280935 GCA_001625245.1 Calycopis cecrops | reverse complement strand
CCGGATCTGCTTTCACGATTTAGACCGATTCCTATGACCTGGCTGACAGAACCCGGACACCCCACAATGGCGGGCGAAGGCTCTCGAACTGCTTTTACTCGGTAGGTGCACACTCAGTTCGGAGTCCGACACATCCATCCCGTGGACCCGGGACCTTTCGAATGGTACTTAAACTATAAAGTATTTTAGTAATAGGTAGTGCCGCGCTGTATGCTTGCATGCAACCGAATTGGGCCGGCACGACCGGGGAGGTACCTCTCGCTTACACGAGACCTGCTGTCGCGTTTCGTGCGGTGTGTAAATAGCCGTTGGCCCATGGAGGAGAAAGGAGGGCAGCGCATCTTTATAACTCTATGCGGATGTCTATGAGCGTCGGTGATCACGAAAATGGCTCCGACTTCTCTTTTGCTATAAAATTTAAAAAAAAAACCAAAATAATAGATCATAAATACATATTATGTTTTTTAATTTTTATTATAACCGACTCGTGGTCTAGTGATAAGCATGTTCAACCACAAACGTGAGATCCCGGGTTCAAATCCTGGGTCGGACCAAAATGTCTTATTAGAATTTTTCAATTTCTAATAGCATTCCAGACTTAGGAAGTTGGCGATGTTACGTCGCCGTGCCATCTGTATTTACACCTCTATGTGATAGGCGTCAAACGCTGCTCCGACTGCTCGTTCGCACCCCAATACTACAAAAAAAGACGATCAACTTGCCACTTAGCTGAGAGCAAAAAGTTGTAAGATTTACAGTAACCCGTTGTTTTTTGCGCATTAGCCCGGCCGTTACGGGAGACAATGGCGGCCGTGACGTCACGCGCCGGTGGCTGCGCGGGCGCAGACATTATCCATGCCTGTCGCCCGACGACGAGGGGGCACCGCTGATGCTGCGCGGAGTGGAGGGGGGAGGGGGTAATAAGACGAAATCAACGCATTAAATAAATACCTAGTTGACCCGACAGCCGATGTCTTGGCAAAATAATATGTTGTCATGGTAACGTGTAATGTTACGTGGTCGAATTGTCAATCCATGATTTGCTCTACACTATTGTAGAGTATTGTAGGTAGTATTGTATTTCAAGTCGAGATACCGACTGCAGCATTATATATGTTATATAAATTATAACCTATATGTTACCGAGGACTAACACCTATGTAATGAAAAAGTTTTTTCAAAATCCGTCCAGTAGTTTCTGCGTGAAAGCCGCACAAGACAGACAGAAAGACGTCTTCTACAGTTTAATTATATATACCTATAGATAAATAAGTAAAAAAAAATTCTATTTATTTCATGCAGATTGTTACAAGGTTACAGTTACACTTGAACAAAGGAAAAAAAGTAAAAATCAGATTGATCTATATGACTACAACCCCTGACTGGTATAGGCCTCGACCAAAGCTTCACTCTTCACTATCGCATGCTGCTGGGTTCCACCGGGGACCGGCTATTCCTTTAATATCGTCGTCCAAACATGTTAAGGGCCCCTCTGTACCTTTTGCCTATTGGGCCATTCGGCGTCGTTCTGAAGGTCCATCTTTGGTCGGTAAGTTTCGCGACGTCGCATTAATTGAAGTAAAACTTCTATATACTTGACTTGGGGAGCTGGCGAGAGCGTTACAAAAATCACACATCTGGCTAGGATTATGGAAGTTGTAATTCAAAATCGATTTAAGTGAAACTTGTTGCATTTAAAATATAAATATCATATGACATGTTAATATGTCACTGTAACTACGGTAACGATATATCAAGTTTTATATTATTAGATAATATATATTATTAATAAATAATTAAGTTAAGTTTTACTTCAGTTGTGTGGTCTAAAGCACACAATTTTTATATTGGTGTAACTGTCGCAAATTGGTGGAATAATTGCAATAAGTTAGTCTAGCAAGTAGTAAGAGGAGAATTAGGCCGGCACGATCGGGAAAGTGCTTGTCTCTTACACAACACCAGCGGCGGCGTAAAGATGATGATGATGATAAATGTGCTGTCACGTTTGGTCCGATGTGTGAGTAGCCGGTGCCCCATAGAGAGAAGCAGACGAAGGAAGGCAACGTATCTGTATAACATCTTCACTGAAGTCTATGGGCATCGGTAGTCATGGCTCAGATTCCTCTTTTGCCCCCTTATACTATAAAAAAAAATTTATGTAATAATAGGCTGGAATCTAGATCAAACTGGAGTGCGCTGTCTCGAGTATGCACTGTCTTCCAAAACGATTTTCATCTACTTAGGTAATTTCTAGAGATAGGTAAAAAATAAAAATACTTAAACATAAGGTAAAAATCAATAAAGTAGTTTAATCACAATAATACCCCTTAAAAACCATATCCTATGGTATTTAGCGGAGATTTCCCATAGGCTAGTTTACGTTCCCGCTACCACGCGATACTCGCGCCCCCCGATATGTGGGAAGCGGACAATAATGGGCCATATCCTTCGCCACAGATACAAAAACAGCCTCTGACATTCTTTATTAACCCCCCCGGTCGCGATCCCACTCCAGGTGGATGTCGGAATAGTCGTCGCGCTCACGCGGTCTTGATACTTGATTAAAATGAAATGTAGAATTTGTTACGTTGCTCTTCATTTCAAATTGTTCCTTTTTTTATTTGAAAACGATTTTGAATGAAAAATTGTTCTTCTCAATAAATTGTTTGGTGGTTTTATTGTAAGGAGTCAACCGGTAACTTATAACGATAAAAACTATGATTTATTATGTATTTGTAATTATTTTGTCACTTGGTTATCTCTGCCTACTAAATAATAGAACTGGCATGAAGTTAGTCAAGTTTCGGGGAGCGTGAAAAGCCTTTTTAAAAATTATAAACTTTATTGAAACTAAAACTTAATTAGATAATTTAAAAGATTTAGATTCTAAATTGTTAACTAACTAACTTATATTAAGGAAACAATCGAACAGAGTTGGATGCTCTAATTGAATGCGTAAATTATATTAAGTGTAATCCGTTCTTTTGCCATAACTTTTCCAGTTCACACGTAATATAATATGCCTGCGAACAGTCGACTAGGCGTTAATTCTTATACTAGGGATGGGTAAGGCTAACATAACTAAATATTGTAATTACGTAATGTAAATTTAATAGATGAAATTTAATTTTATTGTTTTGTTGTTTATTGTGATTAATGGAGGTTGGCAGGTGTTGTTTATTGTGGCTAAGTTCGTAAGGACACAGCTATCAAATACTGGTAACGGTCGTTTGACGTTCGCTCGGAAAAGTTCTCTGTGCTCGTTGCGTAACTCGGTCGTTGTTTGAAATATTTCATGACTGATTGTTTCTTTTGATCTTGATTGTAATTATATTAGATTTCTTTACTAAAGTGTAATAGTGTCAATCTGACTAAAGATAAAGGAATAGTTTGTGATTTTGTGCTTTATTTAATAATTTGCACTCCTGGTTCCTAAGAATATTCTATTGTTGCTATCGTATTATGGAAGGTCTAAAATCTATCTATAAAAATGGTAACCATCAGAAAGCCTAGGGGTTTTAGTGGGTATTACGGGAGTGACACACACGCATCAAATCCCGAAACAAAAAAAAATCAAAGAGAAAAAAAAATAATGGTGATTATGATTTAGCTTACCTAAATAACGTCACGCCATATGAAACAATTTTAATATCGGCATAATAATAAACACCATCATCATCATCATTATCATCAGACTTTATTGGACCGCTGCTGAAGATATGTCTCCTCCAATGAACACCAAGACTTACTTTTCTCATTCGTAATATAATATCACTTCATCTACTTTTTAAACAAACGGTTAAGAAATTATGTATTGCTGGTTCTTTAAAAGAAATTTACGAATTTCCAGCAAATTATTTTCAGAAATTATTATCTACAGCCTTTAAAATCATGATTAATAGGTAATTCCGTGAAGTTATTATGTTTAATGGTCCAGTTTAAGTAGTGCAAGTATCAAGACTCGCTGCGCGCGTGTACACCGCGTCCGGTCATCAGAAGATGGATAGAGCACCTGTTCGCGCCGCGGGGCTCGGCCGCGCTCGGAACACTTCGGCTAACTTCGGCACCCTCACGTGGAATATATTTAATCTTAATATCCTATTAATATTATAAATGCGAAAGTTTGTATATTTGTTTGTTACTCCTTCACGCAAAAACAGCTAAATCGATTTTCATAAAATTTGGCACACACATAGAGAGTAACATGAATTAACACAGAATAGTTTTTATCCCGAAAAAATGTTCCTATGGGATGCCATGGGATGATGTTCAACGGCATCGAAATTTACACGGGCGAAAACGCGGGGCGCAGCTAGTATTATATTAGATAAACATCCATGAACTGGACTTGATTAAAATTTTAAACCCGCGAAATATCACGCAACAAGCTCCTTTTTTATTTTTTTTATGGTATGGCGAGGCAAACGAGCAGTCGGAGCCATTTTCATGACTACCGACGCCCATAGACATCCATATAGAAACTACACAAATTCTCTGCCGTCCTTTCTACTTCCACTTCTATAGGCCACTACTTATACGAGCTTTTAACAATGCGCCAGACGCTCATCTAGAAGAAAATTGTTTTGGACACATTTGTACAACTGTTATGAACACAGAGTATATAAGAGGCAGTGCCTTCGTTGCAGTGGTACTGGGACGGCACTATCAGGGCCCTTCTCGTTACCATGTTCACAGACGCGTTTCGTGCGGTGTGTAAGTTTCCGTTGGCCCGTTGAAAAATAAGGAGTTCAGCTTGTCTGTCTGGGTATATGGATAGCGAGAGACGCGATGTCCAATCAGACAATTTTAGCAAGTCCAAAATCAGAAGTGGTTATAAGAGTATGTACGAATGTCTAATGAGACTCTCTTTCATACTCTTTATTCTCTTTGTTTTTTATAAAATATATTTTCAATTAATTACAGAGAGAGACAGAACGAGAGTAAACGACACAGTTATACTATATACGATATAGGAGGACAAACGAGCAGCCGGAGCCATTTTCATGACTACCAACGCCCACAAACATCCGCATAGAGGCTATACAGATGCGCTGCCCTCCTTTCTCCTTCCACCTCCATAGGCCACCGTACTTACACACCGCACGAAACGCGACAGCACACAGCTGTCACTTTACGCCGGTCACGTGAAAGCGAGAGGTATCTCCCCGGTTGTGCCGGCCCAATTCGACTGCATGCAAGCATGCAGTGTGGCACTACCTCTTACCTAAGTTCTTAAAGTAAGTAAGCTGAAGTGCCCATGGACAGGATACATTGCTCGGAGAACCGATAACCGTTGGGGAAGAAAGGTTCTCGAGTGGCGGCCCCGCGCTGGACAGCGTTTGCTGCCTCAGACCTGGTAGACTGGACCTCGACAAAGTCGCGAAGAGCCTGAATGCATGCCGCTGTGACCGCGGCCTGTGGCGCTCTGGGAGAGGCCTGTGTCCCAGCAGTGGGCGGCTTGTGTTATCGAAGGAAGACGTCTTGGGACTTTCATCGAAGGAAGACAGCAACGTAGCTGGTCCGTGGAAGATGCGAGTAGCAGGTTCGGCCATCTTGGCGTCAATTGAATAAGGCCTTCCAGCAAAGGATGACGGCTGTAAATGATGATGATGAATAAAGGAACTGACTGAAAAAAACGTATATTATTACTGGGCAAATCCCTGAATCAAACCATGACGTCATGAAAATACAGCCCAACAGACCAGACTCAGGCAGGCCCAAGTAACGCAACAGGGACCAGAGAAGTAGCCAGCAAATCAGGTGTCCCAGTGAGAGTGGGGCCCAATTAACCCGCTCTCTAAGACTATTCTGCTGTCCGCATGAAATACGCGGCGTAATGAATGACCCACCAGAAGAATTTGTGACCGCAGCGCACCACAACAGAAATATATGTCATGCTGGTACAGAGTGTTCCAAATATTGAAAGCTAATAAAATTAATACCTTGTCTCTGCAAAAAAAGGCAAAAACGATTGACTTAAAATATCAAAGCACTGCGTAAAATAATGTACTTAGAAACTTGACAAATGGTACACGGGTGCCCTTAATTTTGTGAGAGGTACCTAACGCATCTGTATAACCTCTATGGTATTTAATATGATGTCTATACTATAAAAAAGGAAGTAGACCGTATGCCTCATGTAGAATGACAAATATCTATACATATAATAAAACTGTAGAAGACGTCATTCTGTCTGTGTCTTGTGCGGCTCACACGCAAAAACTACTGAACGGATTTTGATGAAAGTTTTTTGTTATATAGGTATTAGTGTCCGGTAACATTTAGGCTACAATTTATCAATCTTATATAGATTAAGAATTTTAAAAAATACACTAATGTAGGGCAAAATAACGAATTGATAATTCGGCCACATAACATTACGCGTTACCATGACAATATATTTCCAATAATAACAAGACAACGGCCGTAAGTTCGACTAGTAAGATAATAAACTACTTATTAGCTAAAACTGTCGTACTGAAAGCGAAATCAGTGCAGAAGTATGACGGGGAGAAATACCTTGCACTCTATTTATGGACATGTTTTGCGCTTTATGCTAATAAAGCACTCAAAGTCATCGCCAGCCTCTATCCGTCCTCTGATCTTGCTTTACAAATAAGTATTTTACTAGTAATAGTGCCATCTTTGATTACTTTTAGATGTTGCGATTTGTCAAAATATGAAAACAAAATGCATGCACAAATACAAAAGGATTTTGCAAAATAAAAGACCTAAAGAAAACGAACTCATACTTAAAAAAAATATTTTTGCTCGTGCAAAAAGTAGTGTGTAAGAAGAAAATAAAAGTTGTTTAAAAGTAGCCTCCTGTATCAGCACAACCCTTTCTTCGGCGTTTTTTTTTTCAGATCAATCCTTTTTCTTTTTGTGGCCATTAGTTTTTTTTGTCCGTTGGCTATCTTCGTTTTTTGTGGGGATCCCAAATTAATATAATGTTTTTTGTCGAACGCTATCGGAACAGGTTTGGTTTTTGGTGGGAAAGGTTTAATGAAAGTTTTTTGGTTTCGGCCATAGATTATATTTTGACTTTCGATTTCGATATCGTATGTGGTTTCAACTGGACTAGATATGACTGTCACGTGGTTATATTGTTGTGACATTGGACACTATTTTTATGACCGAACTGTGGATGGATTAGTACGAGGTAGCGCCGAATTGCAACTAAATTGGGAACGGCACGACCGGGGAGGTAACTCTCGCTCAAGGATACCTATGACTGAAGCCTGTCGTCCCTCTAACGAAGAGGCGATCTATTTCCTAGGCGTTTATATGAGCGGTTACGTAGTTTCTTTCTTACCAGTCCGACGAGATCTGGTAGTGCGGAGAGTTACGAGGGTATGCTGTCGGACCTTGCAACGGTTTCATATATGCGAGTGGTACCATCCCGGTCATGTTAGCCCAGTAAGACTGCAATGTTTTGTAAGACTCAAATTTTTTTTTTTTTAGGTAGAACTATGCTAAGACAGAAGGTCAGTGCAGCTTCATCGATATGAGAGGCGAGCACACTGGGGAGCTCAAGCCTCTGTATTTGTGGTCGATGGGGGGCAGACCCCCTCCCTTCTTTCCCAGCTATTGGGAGAAGGCAAACCGGACTATTGCGACTAATAGGTTATACTATTATTATCTTGGCCGAGGACAGCGGGTGTCCTCCTCTCCCCACCTCTAACGGACAGCAGCTAAAAAGTGGCCGACACGGGTCATGAGCTAGAAGAGCTCTATGAGCTATCATGATGGGGCCTTACTTGTATAAATGTGTTAGGCTCCTGACAGTGAAAATAATGAGACTGTTCAGATAAGAAAGAAGTAATCAAGATAATTCATACAGACACACTAAGACCTTGTTGGGTGGGCGAAAGAATGACGAAGATAGAAGACAGAAATTAAAGAGAGGTTGAAATAAAAGGAAATTTACTCAAAACCCTTAAAAAATCCGTTTTAGACCATAGTTTACACTATGCCGTCGGTACCAGACTTAGGCAAACCGGCGAAACGAACTTAGAATGTCTTGTAGGAGGAAATTTTGTTATGCTTTTTGAGGTTATCTGCTTAAAAAGGTCAAGTCTGTAGCACTGTTACTACACAGAAGCAGCGGCTCCCAATGGAATACTTTGAGGCCCGAAATATTCTGATAGGGCCCTTCCTCTTCCAATATAGAAGCCATAAGTGTCCTGTTACCAGCGGCTTCTGCAAAATTATTAAGTAGCCGGTGGCCCATGAAGAGAGGAGGATGGTGGGCGACGCATCTGTATAACCTATGTGCTGATGTCTAAGGGCGTCGGTAGTCATGAAAATGGCTCTGACTGCTCGTTTGCCCCCTTCTACTATAAAAAAAAAGTGAAGCTTGGCGAGCCCAAAGCAGATCAAGATGGACATCATTTTAGACTCCCTCTTCCCAAGGATAAGAATTTAATCGAGTAAGTACTCCAGGCCCGTTCCGGATAAGTCTGACGTTTTCTGTGATACTTACCACCAAGTGATCCGACCACTCATTTGCTCGTACTTTTTTTATGACATAGGGTGCAAACGAGCAGGTGATTGTGACTACCGCCGCCCATAGACATCCGTAAAACTAGGAGTCTTGCAGACGCGTTGCCGGCCTTTAAGAAAGAGGAATGCTCTTTTCTTGAAAATGTCGTATCGTCGTACTATAATAAATCATGTCTTCTTGCCACCTTATTATTACTGACACTATTCTATACAAACAGAAATTATATAATGCGAATGGGAGAAAGGGATGTGTCAGGATCGTGAGTGAGAGCACTCTCCTAGCTGCTATCCCAGTTCTTATCCCGACCACACAGGTATCCCGGTATTCAGTCCTCGCAGACCTAAGTCCTAACGCACCTTTGTGGGTCTAAAATTTTTGCATAGTACTGGAGAGCAAACCAGTAGTCGGAGCCATAAATACCGACTCCCATAGACAGCAACATAGAGCTTATAAGATGCTCTTCCTCCTCTCCTCTTCATGTCTACCGGGCCGCAATAAACGCGACAGCACAGCAGCTGTCACTTCACGCCGGTATGGTGTAAGCGAGAGGTACCTCCCCGGTCGTGCCGGCCCAATTTCTCCAGCCACGAGGCACTGTTACTAAAGAGCCAGTATCGTAAGTCAGAGAACTCTACTTATTCGCTTAGCTGCAACTCTCCTAATGCTATCCTTTATCCTACCTGCTATCAGGGTCTTCTCTGATCCTGACCACACAGATATCCAGGCGTCCAGACTTAGACCTAACACACCATTGTGGGGCCAAAATCTAAGTTCGGATCTCTCGTTTTTAATCCTATAAGTCTCTTTATCCGCGAATCTCGCCAAAATGCCAGACACAACGCATAAATCCTTATTTAAATATATTCACTACACTTACATCCGAAACGAAACAATTCCCATCTAATGTCAAACAAAAACATACCCTATTTTGTTAATTTAAGAATCAAAATAATATTCAGCATTTAAATTTGGGGTAATTAATAAAAGGATGTAAGATGTTTTTTATGTTGTTACAAAGTGTTTGCTATGTTAACGAGTGAGGGTGTGATTTGCATTGGCTTCGTGAAATACTTTGCAGTAATAAATAAAGAAATATCGAAGTTGGTTGTGTCAACAGCGATGCATTCTTGTGAGCACACATGCAGCGGTATTGCGTGTGTGTGCGTGGACGCAAATACGTATTGGTAAATGTTGACTTGAGAACACAGTGGAGACTCCCGCGAAATTTTTGCTATTTTTTTTTTTAAATAAATAAAAAAGTTAATTGTGATTCGGATTAGCACAGGTTCCGTAACTACGGGACTTGTGGGCATGATTACTTCTAAAAGTTGCTAAACTTACATTTGTGTGGCACATGCACACACGCAACATGAAGAAAGAAAGAAAGAAAGAAAATATTCTTTATTTGCCCACAATTAATATATAGGTATAACAGTAACACAAACTTAAAGATTAGAGCAAACAGGACATGCATTCTGTATAACATGAGTGTACCTAACGCACAAAGTTTTTCACTGGTATAAAAAAAAATTTAATAGTGAATAGTTAAATTAGCAATTATAATCATTCTTATATCAGAATTCATTTACATTTTTGTACTGTTAACTACTAATTAACTATACTATTGTCAACCGCAGCATAAGTGGAGACCTGGTGACCTGAAATACAGGCCCCTAAAGCCTAGTTTAGGCACCAGTTCCCCAGTCCCCACAATACTCCAATTTATGTTAGCATCATATTTATTATCAGTGTATAAAATGTATTGTGGTGAAAAATAAACTATTATTATTATTATTATTATCCCATTTGCGGGAGCGTGGAGGGTCGATCCACCTTCGATACCAAACCTGGTCTTGTCACCTGTCGAGCACTTCTAGCAATCCGATGAAGCTAAATAGTGGTCCTCTTCGCTTCCACTGCATAAGTTATCAAAAGAAAAAAAAAGTATTGCTTTTCTTCTTTGAACTACACCAAGTTCATTTATTTTTCACCTCTATTTTTACTTTGGTGTACTAAACTTAAAAAACTAGGACTTCTAAATGAGGCTAACTTAATTAGGCATCATTGGCAGAAAGCATGCCGATAGACTGAATATTATGTAAAAAATCCCTGTAATTGAGTCCTGTCAAATGAACAAAAGTTTATCGTTTAATGTGGCAGTAGCGCTGCTGTAAAGTTAACTAAGAAGACATAGTCTTCGGTAGTTCGACAAACTGTTACGACAATTGCAATAATTTTTCTTTCCGTAGAAGGTCCAATAAAAAAAGAAACTGTTATAAAGCAGCAGAATCGGAGCTGCATTCTGCAAGTTGACCTCCTAAGAATTATTATGCATCAAGAATATTGAATTTTATTATTCACGAACTGATCATAATCAGCATAATAAGTAGCTTTGACTAAGTACGGCTAGCCAGTTTCTTTTTTATCATAAATCATCTTTATTGACACATAAAGTTATAGTACATATATGGTACTAGTAGTGCCCCGCGGTTTCACCCGAGTTTAATTTCTAAGAAATCCATATAAACTTCAACACCCTATTTCACCCCCTTAGGGGTTGAATTTCTAAAAATCCTTTCTAAGCGGATGCCTACGTCGTAACATCTACCTGCATGCCAAATTTCAGCTTGATCCGTCCAGTGGTTTGGGCTGCTCGTTGATAGCTGGCTATGTCACGTTTGAGTTTTATATATATAGATGTAAATTTTCTGGCCCCTAAGTTTTTAATTTTACTGTATTTTAGGAAACAGATAACAATGTAACAATAATGTAAAGTTTGACTCTAAAAAGAACTCAAACAAACGTCGACTCCACACCTTTTTGTCCCTGTTCCCCTGACCTTGAGCGTGTTTGACCCGTTCCCGCGAATCAGCCGGCTGCTCTGCTCTGGGGGAGTTCAGCTCTGTACACTTGGCCACGAAATTTTGTAAGAGGTAGTGCCACTCTGCAGAGGTAGTGCCACATTCATGCAGCCGAATTGGGTCGGCACGACCGAGGCACTCTTGCTAACACAGTACGGGCGTGAAGGGACAGCTGTGCTGTGCGGTGTTTGTAAGTAGCCGCTGGCCATGAAGGGGGAGGAGAAAGGAAGGCGCTGCATTTGTATATCTAACCTCTATGTGGAGTTTTATGGGCATCGATCATAATGAAAATGGCTCCGACTGCTCCTTTGCTTTCTTATATTATATAAAATAACGACTACCGTCACCTTCAGATGCTCAGCTGCTGCCCTTCGAGATGTCTAAAATTGGTCCTTTTTCGATACGTTGTAATTTTAATATTATATAGTATAAATATCAAAAATGGTCATCAATATAAAAAAATAATCTATATACAATTAAATGAATGTTTGTCTGTGTGTTCTTCACAGAATCGTAAGCTACGCATTTGATCATTTGATGATCTTTAGCAAAGTTGTTGTGCATGCGCCCACGTATATTTCTGGGTTGGTACGACCATTTTTCGACAGGTGACGTCACTGTCACTCCAATGAATTTCATATATTGCCGTGGAAGAAATATGTTAATGTCTTTCCTTAAGATGTTTGTTAGACAACCTACTAGGTTGCCTAACAAAAAAGCTAGTTTGTAATAAAAAAATCAAACATATTTGATTACAATTTATAAAGACAATACAATATGTTGTTTGGAAAACCTGGGCGGAATTCGAACCTGTGACATATCGGTAATTCGTCTGCGTAATTCATGCAAATACACAATCCCTATTTCACCCTCGTTAGTACGAATTTCTTGGAAACCCTTTTTAGACGAACTACATAATGAAATCTGCCTGGAAACGAAATTTCAGCTCGAACGGTTCAGTAGTTTCGGTCTTTTGGCTACGCGCTGATAGATCATCATCAGCAGCAGCTAGAAGACCTCCACTTAGGGATCTTCAAGACAAGAGCCTACTCTCACCTTAAAGGCCAAAAACGCATCTGCAAAATCCCTGGAGTTGCAGCTGTCTGTGGGCGTCGGAAATCACGTTTATCTCGGGTATCCGACTGCTCGTTTGCCCCCTATACAATAAAAAAAAATAAAAAAAAAGAAACAACAAAAAAGAACTGTTGGACAAAGTCCTCCCGCTCTCTAGAGGAGAACTATATTCAACAGTGTTTTGTTTTTTCAAAGGTCGCAAGGTGCTGGCATCCAACTCCCGCGACAGATCAGTGAGAACATATTATTTAATATTATTATATCTATATACCATTTTATAAGACAGATAGATCAGTGGTCATAATATAATGCCGATCAAATTTCAACCATAATTGGAAAAAAATAATATAAAGCTATGCTCCTCAGTTTCACGCACATACAATCTGTAAAAGTAATGTTTACGGGTAACGTTAAGCCAGACTTTAATTATTTAGGATTAATAAATAAATAGATAAAAGCATTATTTGCTAAAATACACTGTATCTAACAAATAATAAGTATATCAATGTAATCCAAAATCCAAAAATATAAAATATAATCCTCAAAGTCCGTAAGTTGTTTTTACTCTAACGAATATTCAAGATAAAAACTTTCGCATTTAATTATGTCAGTGGGATAAGGGATTGCAGTTCAATAATTTACCCATATTTTTGGATAACAATTAAAAGGAAGTTTTCTTTCTTCCTACAATACTTTGCGATTATAGATTATGGATTATTAAACTTGTTTGTAGTAGTAGTTGATGTTTGAGAACATGTCTCTGATGATCTTTGTAATTTTTTAGAACAGGAAATGAATGCAATAGGTACTTATTAATTTTACAATTTTTATTAAGACTAATAGTACTAGTGGCGTTAGAAAAAGGAACTTTTGCTTAGTGTTTATCAGTGGATATCGCCTGATAATGAGGATATTGAAGAACGTAATGTTAAAGGAATTGGAGAAATTTGATGGACAAAAAACACTTGTGAAAACTTATTCCAAAACTTCAATCATATTGAAGAATTCATTAAAAAAATTAAAATATTATAATATATTATACTAGCTTCCGCCCGCGGCTTCGCCCGCGTGGATTTCGGACTTCAAAAATCCCTATAAATTTTAACTTATTATGTTATTCTGATATGAAAGCTATATTACTGTAAAATTTCATGAAAATCCGTTCAGTAGTTTATGTGTGAAAGAGTAACAAACATCCTTACAAACTTTCGCATTTATAATATTATTAGTAGGATTAGTAGAATGAGAACCTGTGGGTAATTTCAATCAAATCGTTTCAGCTGCTATCATGCATCTTAATACGATTAAGATGAAGAACTAAGAATTTTACAGATTGCTAAGATTTCTTTATGTACTATGTAATAAATACACGTAAAGTCAAGTAACAAGACAGTACCGTCACATCATGCAAGTGTAAGTGCCAGTGACCGAATGTTGTGGTCTCGCAATTATAAAGTGCGTTTATAAACCAGACGATATAAGCTCTCTTGCATTCTCTTTGGACTAACACCTCTAAACTGATGCGTGAGAAAAAAATGTGTAGGATAAGAAAAGCGTATAAAACCTTTCGATTAATGAATTTAAAAAAGTTGTTAAAGAGCGTTTGTGTGGTAAGGCATACTATAATGTAACAGATTTTATAACAGATACCACATCTTGGGATTAGTACCCTCCTCCCAGGCTGTTTCTGTA
>LUGF01048929.1:239158-261623 GCA_001625245.1 Calycopis cecrops | reverse complement strand
TTATACTATTTATTATTATTATTATTATACTCTTCAATTATAAGTGTCGAGTTCCAAATATTTGGAAAACGAATGTTTATGGAACATGAAGTCGCCACTTTATAAAAATAAACAAAATATAAAACAAATTGCATATTTAAATTTAGAAAAAGAATTTAATATACCCGGAGAAAAAGAAATTAAATTGAAATAAAAAACATCAGGTTAGTAAGTAGGTAATTAATTTTATTTCAAAGCATTAACAACATTATTTTTAATTATGATAACCGTTGCGTTTTACGTTGTTCATCTTGCTGATCTCAAATGACTTGTGAACTGTACTCGCTCAAGGTGCGAACGACATTTGGTCGAGTCGAGTAGTTTAGCTACTAAATCGATACTCTACTTGACTAAATTACTCGACCAATGCGAACAAGGCTTTAGAGATGTTCGTTTTGCCTGAGTAAACCCAAGGGGCACGGCTCGTAGAAAAGATAGAAGTGACATTATGTGTAATCCTATCCTAATAATATTATAAATGAGAAAGTTTATTTGTTTGTTTGTTACTCCTTCACGCAAAAATTTCTGAACCGATTTTCATGAAATTTGGCACACACATAGAGAGTAACTTGGATTAACACAGGATAGTTGTTATCCCGAAAAAATGTTCCTGTAAGATGCCATGGGATGATTTTCTATTTTTCTACGGGATCGCGGGACGCGGGGCGCAGCAAGTTATTTATAAGTTAGTGTGCAGTGCATGCTTGCATGGAGCCGAATTGGGCCGGCACGACCGGGGAGGTACCTCTCGCTTACACGAGACCGGCGTGAAGTGACAGCTGTGCTTTTGCGTTCGTGCTTTAGTAAGTAGCCGTTAGCCCATGGAGGTGGGTGGAGGTAGGAGGGCAGCACATCTGTAATAACTGTTATATCCTCTTCGCGGATGTCTATGGGCGTCGGTACTCGGTAGTCATGAAAATGGCTCCGACTGCCCGCGTATAAGGCAAACGAGCAGTGAAGCCACCCATATTAAAATCACTATTGTCCTGTATCATTCAAAGTAAACGTGTCCTTTACATTCTCCAGCTAAGCAAGCACTATTTCTGGCTTGTATGCGATCATACGCTCGGGAACTGGGGAGGTACCTCTCGCACACAATACCGCATAACTAACGGCTATTTTATCGCGTTTCGTACGGCTTGTGACCAACCGGTAAAGCCTATCTGAAGGAACTAGGAGTAAGAAAGAGAGCGTCGATAGATGGCTCCGATTGCTCGTTAGTCCCTCTGATGTGAACGAACCCGTGAAAAACATCCCATAGCATCCCATAGGAACATTTTTTCGGGATAAAATATAGCCTATACGAATTCGGAAGAATCCCTCTAAGTAATGGTAAAAGAAATTTTGAAATCGGTCCAGTAGTTTTAGAGCCTGTTCAATACAAACATACAAAAATACAAAGGTTTCCTCTTGATAATATTAGTATAAAGTTTTTAAGTTAAATATACAAAAAAAATCTCATCTTTTACTGTGCTATTAGCGATGAGATAGCCGCCGGTCCAGCGTGCAACGCGACAATGACACTGCAGCACCGCAGCCGCGCGCTCGTACGTGCTCGCACAATGGGCCGCGCAGGTTTAATTACCCTCGAAGGTAAAGGCGAGCGCACACTGCCGACAAACACACTTGTACACTGCAAAAAAAATGATCACTGAACTATAACCACCATTTTACATGGATGTCATTAATATGACACCTCGGTGAAAATAACTTTTGAATTTGTGTGTGAAATTAAAATTTTGAAAACTTGTGAATGATCGTTTTGGGCCCAAAAAGTGCAATTCGATCCGGTGAATTAACGAAAATGTGTCGGAACTGTCGGGTGAGCTACTCTAAGCATGATGACACCAAGCAGATATGCCACCAAGTTTTATAATAAAAAAAACAGATGTTTTTACGTGTTGTTACAAGTAGTCAGATAATGTAATTAAATGACAGCAAACGTGCCTCTCTCTGGCCTTGATAATAATAATAGCTAAATACCTTTTTGTAAATATTATAGAAATAGAAATAGAAAATACTTTATTCAGGTCTTCAGTAATTACACTGTTATACATTAACACATCTAAAACTAAAACATAAAAGAAAAACTATACAAATAAAAATAACAACAGAAAAAATAAAAGATAAGAGATATTCGTATAACGGCTTTCATCTTTTCGAACTGCAAGAAAGTTTGGGGTCGTTTTTTTTCCTCTTTCCCCGAAGAGCACTCATTGTAAGCACATGACCCTGTATGGGGTTTTTCTAAGGCAAAACAGTCAAATATTTGTAAACAACCAATAATCGGTTATTATAAAACCATTAAAAAAAAAATATTCTGACTAAAAAGGATTTTTATACAAATCTAGTGATCTATAATAATATTTGGTTCCATAGTATTTCTTCAATACCTCTATTTCTAAACATATAATACTATAATAGTAATAATTATATCTGTGACTAATAATATCTGATTTCAGAATGATTTAGATTAGACAAATCAGCTCGGCAGATGGCACTGCAGTGACGCGAGTGAAACCGCGGGCCACAACTAGTATTATGTAAAATAAAAGTTCATGAAACAAGAAAAGGAATGTACCATACAAAATTGTTTATAAATTTTTAAATATATCGCAACTATTTTACAATATAAATTCAAGTACAGAAGTACTGAATATTTCGTTGGAAAAAAAATTATAACATGGACTCAGTGTGCGCGGACCTTTACGTTATTTCGAGGGCATCGGCACACGCGGGGTATCCCAGACTGAATTATTTTCGCATTAGTGATACTAAAGAACTAGAGCAGGGACAATCTAGATTTTAGACAGACGTGAGTTGACTAAATATGTCTAACGGTGTCGTGCTTTGTTGCGACCGTCTCAGGCCGATACGACCTCTGAGGTACCTCTTAAACGATACTAAGTGACAGCTATGCTGGTACACGTGCGACGTGGTTGGCCTATTGGAAGGGGAGCAACGCATTTGCATAGCAAAGCGGATGTCTGTGGGTGTTGGTCATTAAAAGAAATAACTTTATTGAATAAGGGATTCTATAACATACAAATCCTGTCCCCGATTGCACTATTCCTTACTCGGGTTTTCCTGCGTAGGAAATATTCCTCTCAGGAGGAATCTGTGCCTTACTGCCTTACTCGTAATAATGCTGCCCCAATTGCCCCACACACATTGCTGTATGCATGCATATCGATAAATAACGAAGTACAACTTGTTTTAGTGAGTCTAAGAGAGTTTAAAAGAGTTATTTCTGTCGTCCGGGCGGAATACGTCAACTTTCGTCTTCTCGTTTTCATTAATGACTAGCTACATAGACATCTGTATAGGGGTTATACAGATGTGTTGTACTTTTCTTCTTCACCACGGGCCATCGGAAACTCACACATCGCACGAAATGACACAGCACAGCAGCCACTTTACGCCGCGTGTATCGTGTATTGTATCGTGGAAACGAAAGGTACCTTGTCGCACGCCCAATTTAGATGCAATGAAGCATGGCTCTGAATCTTAATTAAACCTCTGCAATTACATTCAAATGATATTTCATCTATAAATAGTTTAAAAGATTTTTTTTTTTTTATGGTATAATGGCTACAACTGCTCGTTTGCCCCCCGCAAACGAGCAGTTGTAGCCATTTTGATGACTACCGACGCCCATAGACATCTGCATAAAGACTATACAGATGCACTGCCCCCCTTTCTCCTCCCACCTCCATGGGCCACCGGCTACTTACACACCGCACGAAACGCGACAGCACAGCTGTCACTTCACGCCGGTCTCGTGTAAGCGAGAGGTACCTCCCCGGTCGTGCCGGCCCAATTCGGCTGCATGCAATCATACAGCGTGGCACTACCTCTTACCAATCACTTTAATATAGGTAGATACTTTATTTGTATTTATTTCCTTTTTAGTTCATGATATGCCTATAAGTATATTCTTTATTTAAAAATCCTAAAACATTACGGTTAATGTTAATCAATCATTAATTATTGTTACAAGTTAAGTGAAGATTTTTCAGTTCCCATTTTCAGATACTGTTACTTATTTTCCGTATTTCTACTTAGCGTAACTATGTACTAGAAAATCATGTCAAGAACTTAAATAGTTTTATATCTTAGGTAACGTATATCTAACAAACACAGAAAAGCAAATACGTTGTACAAGAAATAATAAAAAAGTGTTTTCCGTACAGCGCATCGCAAGAAATAGTTACATAGAACACAAAAAGAATGGAAGAACTTTGTGACAGTGAACCCGTCTCGGACGACCTTGCTACAAGAAAACCAAAAAAAATCCCCCGCTCCTGACCTACATACGAATAAAATAACGAATAATAAAACGAAATAATAATAAAAGAGGACGAGAGTCGAAAAATAAAAATAATAATCGAAAGATTACGGTTACTGGACGCGTTTTTCATTCACGCTTCGGTAAGATAGTTCTCTTTTTAGAAGACGTTGTACGTGCCGCGAACTCTTGGACTTGTTCTTTTTTTGAAATCATTTCTCGAATATGGAGCGTCGTTTTTATCGTTTTCCCGGCCTTTTGGGCCCGTCCCATTCACGTGCTTCGGTTTTTTGTTTTGAAGCAATTACCCGGTGTTGTGCGTTGTGTTTATATTTTTTAATATTGCGCAACCGTAAGTTATGAGGTTCAGAATTTTATCTTTTTGCGTTTTATTATGCACATTTGTTAGGCTTGTTGTGGCTGTACGCTTAAGATTCCTTTGCCAATTTGAGAATTATAAGTTTGTAAATGTTTTCGCGCCATTGTTTATGTCAGAAGTTTTTTGTAAATACAGATTGCAATCATATTAATTTATGTTCATTGTGATTTGTAGTCATTGTATTTCAAATGAAATTATGAAATTTCATCTCTACATAATATTATTCTGTTACTTGTTCTCTAATCTGTTTAGATTTTTTTTTATATGTACGGTCTTAATTTAAAATGTCCTGCCGTGGGACATTACACTGGCAAACTCTACCTATTACGTACCTAAACGGTCGCGAAGAAAATATATCGGGATGAGATAATATAAAGTACTTACTTTACTACCTATTTCTCAGAACTACTAAATACTCACAGAAAATTTTATAAAAATATGGGGGAGTTTAACTAAAAATATAGTGTAACTAGATATTTACTATTTTCATTGGTGAGCTATTATTGCTAAAAACTTGCTCTGGAAAGGTGTCAATATTCAAAATGGCTGCAAGTGAAATTGACAGGACTGTCAAAAGAGGAAGTAAATACTTTTACGGTATTTCTTCCTGAACACAGCAATGCCGAAGAGCCCATTAAACAATTTGCCAGTTACGGTCTGAGGGGCACACCGCAAGTGGCCGCCTGGTAATAGTGAGCTTTTTCTGTTTCACTTTTTGCAGTCTTCGACCGTTTCAACACTTGTCGCTCTTGTCCGCTATGTACTACGGTGTCTGTGGATTGGCGTGGAAATACATTTTTTAATTTTATAACTGGTTTTTGACTGACTGCCTCAAACGTCAATAACAATAAAATTAGCATAGATTAAATTATTTATTCTCTAATCTGTTTAGATTTTTTTATATGGACCATCATAATTATATTGTTTATAAAATGTCCTACCGCAGGACATCACACTGACCAACTCTCTGGCACATATGCCTACCGTTTATGTAGGTACATAAATGTGTCGAAATTCCGATTTCCCGTAGGAATAAGCGATTTTACCGCAGTAAAAAGTATTTTTGGTGTTGACCAGGCTTAGTATCTATACACTACAATAAGTTTCGTTCGAATTCGACCAGTAGTTTCGGAGTATACCCCAGACAAACCGATGACAAAAAAATTAAAAGAACATTGAACAGTGTACTAACTAACACAACTACTATTTTAACATCTTCCCCAATTAATTTCTCGTAAATATATTCAATGTACAGACACACGGATTTAACAGTTTTATTATATGTCTAGATATACTTAGCTTTTTTAGCATAAGGGAGAAAAAGAACAGTCAGAGCCCTCTCATAGTTACCGACGCCCACGGTTATGATGATGTGATGCCCTTTTTTACAGCAATTCTCTCAATACGCGACAACACGTCTTTCACTTTAAGGTGAGAGCGTGCTACAATAGCAACTGTTACTAAATGTAATGTTTCCTTCCTTAATTCCTTTTAGCCGTCACTGCTGGACACAGGCCTCCACATAATGGTCGCAGCACACATATGAACTCGGAAAGGGAAGGTAAACGGCTCGCCACGAAAAGCGTAGGCGATACGGTTACGTTTACCATTAGTGTGCGTTGCAGTATGAAGTTTCATACAAAGAATATTGAACGGCTCGAGGTGATACGGTTAATGGTCGCAGCACACTTATCAACTCGGAAAGGGAACGTAAACGGCTCGCCTCGAAAAGCGAAGGCGATACGGTTACGTTTACCATTAGTGTGCGTTGCAGTATGAAGTTTCTTACAAAGAACACTGACCGGCTCGTGGTGATACGGTTACGATCCCTTTTACGTTGATAAGTGTGCTGCGACGTACGAAAATCCTCCTCTTCCGGTGCAATCGGTTAAAATACGCCAGTAGCCGTTGCGATCCGCCGCTGGACGGGCCAGTTTTTACTTGCACGTCACAAAAGTACCGTGTAATGAGAAGCAGACATCCGTTAGCTTGCATTGTGCGGGTTCGAATCCCGCAAAAACTTCCATCAACGGCGTCCATTCATTGTTAAATTGGCTCCAAATAGTTTGGATCTGTTTAATTTCGTCACAATGGTGTATTAATTAATATTGATTTTTCATTTGCAAGAATCGAATTTGATTACTGATTTGTAGGTAGGAAGTGAGAGATACGGCTGTTGTGGACGAACTGGGATGGTACGACCGGGGAAGTAAGGAAGTAATCTTGTCGTGTCCTTGCCGAATTTCAACTACGCCATCTCTACATTTTTAAATCGGGCTTTGGCCCACCACTCGTTCCCACCGCTGCTACTCCTGTGTCGCGATGATCGACAGCGGCAACCACACTTGACCCTTTGATATGAGCGCAGGGGGCCCGAGGGAAAAGCTAAATCTGTCTTGGGACCCGCAACGAATTTAATCAGAAGAAAATAGGAGGAGTAGGAAGTAATTCCAATTACGCCATCTCTACAGATGGACTAGCCAGATGCGCAGGACATTATAGTGCACAAGTGTGCGCGCAGACACAAGTGCACTCTCTGTTCCCTCATTCTCATATTCCGATGGGACGGCAATCCGACACGACCGGTGAGAAATCAGGCACAGGACCGACGGCTTAACGTGCTCTCCGAGGCACGGGGTGTAACATCGCCAACTTCCTGACTCCGGACAGTTATTAGCAATTGAAAAATCCCAATAACAATTTTTGGTCCGACCCGGGATTCGAACCCAGGACCTCACGTCTGTGGTTGAACACGCTTACCACTAGACCACGAGCCATGACACTACACAATACATTATTCTCTTATTCTGACGCAGGCTAATTATAAGTGAGACCGCTACAAATGTGAACATCTAAAAACAAAACACGAGTGTGAAGGAACTTTCATTATGTGATGCTGCACGCGAGAGGCGCATTTGTACAGATGTTCGTGGACTCTCAAATTATAGGCCACGCGTCTTGGCCAATTATGGGCCAATTGATTTTTTGCCTACAGTGGTCAACCATGTTGTTGATGGTCGCATTTTTAAGAGGTTATTGCTGTCTTGCAGTGGCTTCTTGTAAGAGGTAGTACCACGCCGCATGAATGTAGCCGGGACGACCGGGGAGGTGCCTCTAGCTTACACGATACCGGCGAAAAGTGACAGCTGTGCTGTCGCGTTTCGTGTGGTATGTAAGTATGCTTTGGGCCCATGGAGTAATAGGAAAGAGGGCAACGCATCTGTATAATCTTCATGCGGATGTCTATGGACGTCGGTAGTCATGAAAATGGCTCCGACTGCTCGTTTGCCACCTTATACTATTAAAAAAAAAACATATACATTCATAGCCCATAATATTTGTCCCTAAAGCGGCTAAAGAAGAACTTGAAAACCGCAAATATTCCCTCCACTCAGACTGGACCCGTCTTCAAGGTCCAACGACCAGGATCCTGACTCTACGCCATTTAAAGCACCTAAGTAATAAACATTTTATGACCTTACCCCAATAAAATTTCTCGCTCTAACCGCGTAGGTAAATATTTTCCATGATTTTATAAGACTTTGCTCCGTATGTAAGTATCGTTGATAAAGGTATCTGGTTCTGCTAACTGCGCATATGCGGGGTTTTTCGGAACTGATCTTGTACTCTAGAAGCGAAACCCAGCCAAAACCGTAATAGACAAGATTAACTACACTAGGTTGTGAATTTGACCCACTCACCCGCAAATCGAAGAGATCCGGATAAGAGATAATAGCTAATTTAACTACGCATCATCACCATTCTTAATGTAAATGTATCATAGATCAGTTAAAATTTAAAATAATCGTTTACATTTTCCAAAGTATTTTAGATATATTCTTAGATATATAAGAAATCCAATGCTTATGGTTTTGGCAAAAGCTAAATTAAATCCAAATTAAAAAAAAGAAATGTTAATAGACATTGAAAACAAGTTGTTATTTATCGGAAATTCAATTCAAAAACTAAGAAAATAATACAACCACTTACTGAACAAAACTTACCTGCTACTTTTTTCTTTCTTATTTACTTTCTTTTATTCACATTATTTAAGTACAAGAGATTGAAAACGAAAATAGAAATAATTAAATGATAGACAACTTTTAAATCAATCTCATTTAGATTGATTTGAATGTCTCGAAGAGTTTTTCTAGTTTCGCTGCTACCGTATTAATTTCACACAAATATTTCTTTAAAATAAAACAAGTAACGGATTTTATTGCAATTTATTTACAAGCCCGCCATAGTTGCAGTGAAGCTTCTGAAACGAGGAGCTTGTAAAATAATTACACAAACCGCGATAAAATCCGATAAAATTATTTTATTATAGTGAGTAACATAACATCGCGTAAACTAAAGAGATCACAAATATTTCTCTTAAATCTAGAGTCTAACACTAAAAATTCTTCCTTATAAATTCGCCATTTAAACTTATCATTGAATCGGAAATATTTAGAAAAACGTAGCTATCGTTCAGAGAAAATCTCGATGTTATTTGAACAATGTAAAAGTTTAAAGTTGAGTTAAATACAAGATGGCGGACGAATACCTACCTGGTTCTAAGAACGTCTGTAGGTCGCGCGCTTAGCATAATTCCTCCGCTTCATAAAAAGCTAAAGGTCGACTGTTCCTTCGTTACGTCAGACCTTTGTCAGAATTCGGCGCCAAAAACTAGACCGAGTCTACGGGTTTGAGTAAAACTTGGCAGTTTTCAGAAGCTACAAAAATCGAAGATCTAATAGATGCCTTTCGCATCACTACATAGTATAAAACAAAGTCGCTTTCCGCGCCTCGTCTGTGTGTCTGTATGCCTAGATCTTTAAAATTACGCAGATTTTGATGAGTTTTTTTTTAATAGATAGAGTGATTGAAGAGGAAGGTTTATATAATATAGGTATAATGGAAATCCACGCGGGCGAAGCTGCGGGCTGAAGCCAGTATCGTATAAGTAACGATGTTAGAGTGTTCACCCGTTTTTCTGATATACTGATGTTCTCCAATAAGTACAAACAACGAAGCAGGGTGCCGCAACCTAGCTGTGGTGCAAAACCTGGAACTGTGGACAGACAAGATTGGCTCAAGAAAATGGGTGCAAGAAGGACGCAACGGACAAACTCTATGCGAACGTCTATTGGCGTGGGTAGTTATGAAAATTGCTCCGACTGCTCTATTCACTCCTTATATTATATAAAATCTCGGACACGGTCCGAAGAATGACGAGAGGAGAGTGACACTAAAATAATGATAGTGACCCAACTATTATGTATACATTAAAAAATTCTAATTCGGGCCGACTCCGAAATCCAACTCAGCAGCTCGTGCGGTGAGCTCACATCACAACGAGGTACAATTAGGGAAGATACAATAATACTTTCCAGCTTCTATACACATTATAATTGGCTTAGAATATGAGATGAAATGAGTCGGGAGAAAGATTTGAAAAGATACAAAACTCTTTGAAAATTTTCAGTTCACATATGCAACAATTAGGGAAAATACAAAATAGATCCTTTATGTGGTCGTCTATGGACATCTAAATATCCCCGACTGCTCATATGTCCTATACTACAAAAGAAAGGGTTGTAATGTACTCCGTTGGTACGGAACCCTCTGTGTGCGAGTGCTACTCGCACTTGGCCGGTTTTATAACTTAAGGGACAAATGAACAGGTGCGACAACGGCGATAGATGCCCAAAGGCCAAAGGTACATATACGTTGCCGGTCTGCTGTGTTCTTGAAGATCATACTTGGGGAAACATACGGGGTAAAGTCTTAGCCCATGTTATAGTCAACGGGTCAGGCAGCGTCTCGGTGTTGCCCTGTCGCTCAGACCCGGGGCAGATACACAGCGGCCAAAGTCTCTCGCAATGGTTTTTGGTCGTTAGTGGTTCATCACGTACTGAGTCCGACACCCTCCCGTCCGTATTTAAGCATTTTCCCTGCGACAAAAAAAAGAAAATTAAAAAAAAAACATCTCGGTGTTCTGAAGAAATAACTTAATTAAACGGATAAACTTTAGCCTGCTGTATCCTAAAAATAACAATTCTGTTAAAGACTAAATGGGTTATTAACTTCAGTGTGTTAGTAGGCGCCATGATACATGCATGTAGCCGAATTGGGCCGGCACGGGGAGGTACCTCTCGCCTACACGAGACCGGCGTAAAGTGACAGCTGTGCTGGCGCGTTTCGTGCGTGTTCACTGAGGTGGGAGGAGGAAGAACTATGTCGGGCAACTCATCTGTATAAACTCTATATGGATGTCTATAGGTGACGGTAGTCACGAAAATGGCCCGAGTTCTCGTTTGCCCCTTACACTATACTAATAATATAAAGCTGCAGAATTTGTTTGTTTGAACGCGCTAATCTCTGGAACTACTGGTCCGAAAAATTCTTTCAGTAAAGAAAAAAGTAAGGGTCAATTCACACCAAAAGCGCGGCGAAGCGCAGCGAAACGGAGCGCAGTTTATGTGTCATATGAATTTCAATAATTACTATAATGACAAACTCGAACGAGACGCGCGGAATCCCGCGAAGTCGCTGGAATGCGCGAGAAGTTGCTGAAATGCTCCAGAAGTCGCGAGAATTCGATAATAAGTGCTATTGTAATGAAAATAAAGTTGAAATTTTTAACCAACTGCGGCAAAACGAATTCACGTAAACGAAGTTGCGGGCGTCCGCTAGTAGTCAATATAATAGTCAAATTCAAACACGCAAAGTCAAATGCTAGTGCCTATAATAAGCTTTCCAAAACCTAATTAGTTGCTCTGGTGCCGGCGGCGATCGCTTTTTATTTTCTTGTCACAATGCCGTTAGCTCATTTCCGAACTAAAGACGAGGAGGTAGCCGTGACGAATGCGACATAACAGCGTGCACGACAAATTAATTGAGTCGTCGGTGCAGGTGTATGGGAGAGTCGAGACCGATTAGCGGATGGCACCACTTTTTCCCTATTTGATTTTTTTTTTTTTTTTTATGGTATAAGGGGGCAAACGAGCAGTTGTAGCCATTTTCATGACTACCGACGCCCATAGACATCTGCATAGAGACATACAGATGCGCTGCCCCCTTTCTCCTCCCACCTCCATGGGCCACCGGCTACTTACACACCGCACGAAACGCGACAGCACAGCTGAGGCGACAGCGAGAGGTACCTCCCCGGTCGTGCCGGCCCAATTCGGCTGCATGCAAGCATGCAGCGTGGCACTACCTCTTACTATTTGATATGATAGCTTTGATGTCGCGTTTCGTGCGGTTTGTTGTAGCCGGTGGCCCACTGCGGGATGGGTGAAAGAGGTCAACATGGTGCATAATATGTGGATGTTAATGGGCGCCGGTGCCGAATGTATCCGATGTCTCGTTTGTCCTCCTGTGCTATAAAAAAAATCTAATTTTGACTACTTCGGCCATCTCTACAGTAATGTAGTCTATTAGCTATTACTAATAGCTATATATGCGCGTGATTTACTGACGACCAGGCTGGCGCAGTGGTACAGGGCTCGGATAAGTGGAGCATGTTGCGCCAGGGGTCGCGGGTTCGAATCCCGTCTTGGTCATGGATGTTTATCTATATATTGTATGAATTTCTATAATAAAAATCTTAAATATATAAAAGAACAATGTTAAACTTCCATACATTTGGTTATCCCATTGCAAATTGTCACTACTTTATATGAAAAAAATATCGTTTGATTCTGCATTACTTTCTGAACAAATCTGTGCAAGAATTTTTATTGTAGAAGACTGGGGAAATAAGAAATACACATTTATAAGTCTCAAACTAGTATAGGTTAAGTAGCTACATCTGACAGGTGTCACTTAAAATGTGAATTGATTAACAGTGGCGTAATTTGTGAATCGTGCCTATCTCATATCCGCTACTTGGTGGATATCATATTAAAGACATAGCACATAACATACATATAATTATATTACATAATATTATGTACCTACTTATTCTTTACAGTGTAGTCACAAATGAGCGAATGTGTGACAGTTGGTCATCTTACGGTTATCATGACTTTAACAGATTTCTCTTGCTTCCTCAACATTTATTACCTACCTACTCTATAAAAACAAACACACTAGTTGCGAAGACTCTTGATATCGCCCGATGAATATGATTATGGTATACCAATCTTGGCCCCGGTATCTACATCCTTCCTCATTCGATTTATGTCGATATCAGATTTGTTAATATACATAAAAAATGTGGTCCTATGTTATAGCATACCTATCAGTTAAAATTAGTTGTGTACATGTAAAGGAGGATATATAAATGTAATAAGGCAGATGTGATAATATATATTGCTTGCTTATAATGAAAAAGCTATAGATCTATGAATAATACCCTAATAATAGTAGGTACTTAATTATTGAATTGCCTTATGTATGCAACAATGCATTATGCAATTAATTGTTGATATTATACCCTTAAGTTGTTGACCAATCTGGAAATGAATACCCTACTCCTTAGGAACATCATGGTATGAAAGGCATGTTACACCCGATATGATGTGATATCTAATTATATTAATATAATTATTTTACTCACGTTTTATCTAAAATATTATGCCAGATAATATACCTACAATCTGTAGATCATGTGTGCTTGTCACTGAAGATCTCAATTCAATAGAAAAAGTGGTATGTATTTACATCAGGAGCGGATATTACTATTAATATATACACATTATATATAGTAAAATCCATTTTTCCTACATATTTTATAACAAATATTGTTCTTATAGTCTAGAATAGGTATTACAAAATGTTACTTTTTTATAAAATGTTAGAAAACTGCTATGTTAATCTAACACAAAAACACTCTAAGTACTTTTTATTTATTGAATTTGCATTTAAATTAATAAAAAGTTATAATAGTATAAATGAAGGTATAATATGAATCAAGAATTGAGAAAACATTCACAAACACAAAACATCAACAGTAACAAAAACATTTTGTGGCAGCAAATAAAATCACTTCACTAATTATTAATACTCAATTTAGAAAACTAATATACATAAAATCAATTACAAAAATCAAACAGGATCACACTTTTATTTTTTTTCTTAATTTAATACGACTAAACACATGTAAAACAATTATTTTTTGAGATCGCGATGCAAGATATTTTAAATTATGGCAACATTCAATGTGAAAGATGATCAAAATAGTCAATCACCTTTCTGTTTAAAACATGTTTTTTATCCCTGTCTTCTCTCTTCTGCGTAATGTTTTCAAAAAACGCAGGAAATTTATTACTTCTGTTTGGTATATAAGTCATTGAAAGTAAGTCACATTTTGATGGGATAAGATATTGGCATTGTTCTTTCTTAAACTTATAAAACACATTAAACATATTCCGTTGTCTAGTACCCGTAACACAAGTCCTTACGGTACTTAGCACGGGGCTAAGCTAACGTGGTTTGTAAAGTCCACAGATATTTATTATTATAATGCACAATTGTGTGCGCAGACACAAGAGCACTCTCTATTCCCTCATTCTCATATTCTGATGGGACGGCACTTCTACCGGAGAGAAATCAGGTGCAGGACCGACGGCTTACGGTCGCCTCACACTTATCAACTCGAAAAGGGATAGTAACCGTATCACCTCGAACCGGTCAGTACCTATTCTTTGTGTAAAACTTCATACTGCAACGCGCACTAATGGGAAGCTTAACGTAATCGTATCGTCTTCGCTTTTCTTGGCGAGGCGTATACGTTCCCTTTCCGAGTTGATAAGTGTGCGGCGACCATTAACGTGCTCTCCGAAGCACGGAGTTACACCGCTAACTTGTAGACTCCGGGCTGTTTTAAGAAATTGAAAAATCCCAACAACACGTTCTGGTCCGACCCGGGAATCGAACCCAGAACCGCCAGTTCAACATGCTTACCACTAGGCCACGAGGCAGTCTGTTCTGCCTTGATGCTAAGGCAAATATGACTTAGCAATGATGTCCCGTTTTACCCTTTGTGTAATGTCCCTAATGTGTAATGTCCTCCCTACGGGGCCTCAGTACTAAGACTCCACTGTCTTTTTTTTGGTATACGGGGCCAAATGAGCAGCCGGAGCCTTTTTTATTTTTACTACCGACGCCCACAATACAAAATCAAAATCAAAATATTCTTATTCAAAATAAAATTTAAAAAAATGCTTTTTGAAGATCAAAAATTTCATCTACCACCTGTTTAACCCTAGCCCTGTCCTGAGAAGAACCGGCGAAACAAACTCAGACATAGACATCCGCATAGAGGTTATACAGATGCGTTGCTCTCGTTCCTCCTCCTACCGCCACGGGCCACCGGATAATTACACACAGCACGTCTATGTGTCTTTTTCACAGATGATGCATTTTTGTCGCCGCTAGAACTGTAATAGTACTGTAGTCATATTATTTAACACGTGAGGACAGTTTTGTGTCTTGTTTGCGGAGTGTTGAGCTTTGATAAGTGTTGAGATTCAAGCAAAAACCCCAGGGTTTGACTCCCAGTCTGGTCAAAAAGTTTTACTGACACTTTTATAAGTGTAAATTAAAACTTAGTAGGGGAAAACGAACGAATTTGGCCGGCTCGATCGGAATGTCACTCGCTCACGCCGCCGCTAAATGCCTGCTACGACAGCGAGTTTCGTATTTCTGAGTTTCCGGTGGACGATGTACGTTGCCCAAGTGCAATATCAATTACCTGGATCTCTATGGGCGCCGCTGACCAAAACGCAATCTGTTGCTCATGATACAAAAGATCGGATTATCATCAATTTTTGTAAGTGCAAACCCGGGCGACTCGCTAGTCCGAACATACACATAAATATATGCGCGTCTGGCATTGAGTGCGCCAGTCGCCGTGGCAACATTGTTGTTTTGCCGATTCACAGTATTCACACTTTTATTTTTTATGCACGAAGCACCCTTGCCGTGCTCAGTTTGGAGCTGAAGGCAGACCCAATAAAATTTTACGGGTAACACAGGTCTAGGCGCTTTATGCGCAACATCTAGACTTTGAATTGTCAATGCTGAATAACATTTTACAACGCCCAAGAGGTTTAGAATATTTATGAAAAGTTTCATTCATTTGTGATTAAATTACTGTAGAAGACTTCGATTATAACGCCATCTATTAGCGATATACTTTAAATATTTTATTATATTACACTTTAAATATGATAGGTCTTAGATTTGTGTGTAGCAAATTACGAACAAATGCTAGTAAAAATGTATTTAGCTAATGTATTGATAGACTCTGGTAGGTACTTGATTCAAATCACGAATGTATGAGTGTATAAATAATGCAATGATATTTCAAATTCATTATTCCATCTAAGATTATAGCCATAAATACATAACATACACATAATGTTCGATGTAACATATTATAATCACATATTTTATACATACATTTTAATATTAAGGATTTTTTATGCGGTAGGGGGACAAAAGAGAAGACGAGTCATTTTCATGACTATCGATCCCCTTATGCATCCACATAGACGTTATACGGAAGCGTTGCCAGAGTTATATGGAACCTGCCATTACTTAAGCAATCATCGTCAACTTCAGCTGGTTATATAGGTGCAAAACAAAAAAAGTTTATTGTCAAAATAATATTTTATCGTGCTGTTGCTTTTATATGTAGTAGAGTGTCATCTATTGGCAAGTGTTTAAAGGTGGTTACATTTTTAATAGTTCAGAAACACTGACTAAATTTTTTAGCATTTTTTAGTTTTTTTTACTAAACCCTTTTACACTTATTGATATTATTTTTTAATATTATTTTTCTTATGTAAATATTAAACCTTTACGTGTTATTAAATCACTTGAACTTGAACTAAACGTTAAAAATGTGTTTCGAATAAATTATATTATTACACAACCAAAAATCAAATATTGATGGTAAAGTAAGAAAAATCACATCAGCTAAAGATATTACGAATTTATAATAACTATATTAATAATACAAACCCTAATTAAAATCTATTGTTTCTAAACTTATATTGAGGTGTCATTTGTGTATGGATCTGTCAGGTGACAATTGACGGACTTCAAAAGTCTGAAGTCCCACAGAATAAACAACACTGGAGCTAGAAGTTTTTATTTAGAAGTAGAATTATCCACTGTAGTGGATTTGTTCGCGGACAGTGTTTCGCAATAAAAATATAGCAAATTGCATTAAAAATGCTTTCCAGCTTAAGAAGTGGAGTGAAGGGGCTGGTATGTTACCTTGCATATTGTGTTGTTATTAATTCAAAATAATTACATAACTTCGTAAAAAGTGGTTAACAAGTATTGAACAAAAAATCTTTTAATTTTATAGTGGAGAACATCGTCTAGGGCTTTGCAGACTACTGCGAACTTACAACATGACAGTCTTTTTGTCCACCGTGATACTCCAGAAGATAACCCTAGCATTCCATTTGAATTTACGCCAGAGAATCAAAAGGTATTTGTGACGTTCTTTTGTTCATTTCCGTCACTCTATATTTGAATTTAGAATACATTTTTATGATGAAACTTCTTACGTCTTTACGTTGCTGTTTTCTACAGTTAATTAGTAATTTATTCTTATTGAACATTTTTTCATAATCTATATGTGACATTGAGAATTATAATTTCCAGCGTATTGACGCTCTGCTAGCTATATACCCTGAGGGACATAAGAGAGGTGCGATGATACCTCTTCTGGATCTTGCCCAGCGTCAAAATGGTGGATGGTTACCAATTTCTGCCATGCACAAGGTAGCTGACATACTGAATTTACCACGAATGAGAGTTTATGAAGTAGCAACATTCTACACAATGTTCATAAGGTATTGTTATTAATATTACTAGCTGTTACCTGCGTATAGGGAGTATTTTAATTTCACAGGTCAAATAACAGTGTTATTATAACATGTATAAGCAAGTGGCTAATTTAATTGTTGCAAACAGATTGAAATTAAAATCTAGCAGAAAACCAATAGATCTGCAACTATTTATAAGGTGCTAAAGCTTATTATTTGTTTTAAATTTATTTTAAATATCTATCATCACTTCATTTATACAATGTTGATAAAACCGAGAGGCACTCAATTAAACTTCATACAAGGTTGATTAAAGCGAGAGGCATTAAATGAAACCACATATATAGTGTATAATTTCCAGGCTACACAACTATAAACAGATCAATCAGAGCAATAGCCGCAGGAATTTTTTAAAGTTTTTCTCAGTTCGTACATGTATCGCAGCTGATAGCCGACTATGGACAGCCGGGGTCATTCACCACATGCTTGCTGTAGCCGCCCTGTACAAAGAGTGATAACATTTTTTCGCTATTTTACTTGTTTGAAAAAGTTTGTGAAAAAGTATTTTCGTATATTTTTCGTAAAAAATATTTTTAATAGTTTCGGATTAACTGTAGACACTTATAGTATAATATGTGGTTACGTTAAAGGTCTCTCGCTCTTAACAACCCTGTAAACTATAATTGCCTACTGTTAATTCAAAGGCGACAGCGAACGTCAACCTTGCACGGGGTGAATGACTCCATCTCCTAGTAGTCACCGACCGCACGATCAGCTAACGATACAGCATGTATAAAGTGAGAAAAAACTAAAAAAAACCTGTGGCTAAACTATTGCTATGATTGATCAGATTTTTTGTTTAGCCTGGAAATGATACACTAAATATGTATGTGGTTTCATTTAATGCCTCTCGGTTTTATCTTGAATAATTTAAATAGCTTTCTAATTAAATAGTTTTCTAAATATTACTCTAGTGTTAGCAGATATTAGATTTATGGTTTGCTTGGGATAGACATTTTGCAGATAAAGCCATGTGTACTAAAAATTACTTACACTTTTACATTGAAATTGAATTTAAATCAATATTATTATAATCATATCATTTTTAAATAATTACCAGCAACTGTTTTATTTTAAAATTTACCTTCCTTCTTATCAATATTCAGTATGTCATTACAAAATGTAAGTGCTATGTTCAGTTTATGTTATAATAAATCTGTAGACTGAGATTTACTAGTTCGGTCAGATAAAGCCATGAGCATATTATGTACATATTTTTATACTTCATATTAACTATTGCAATATTTGTACCATCTGATGCCTGTAGCATATGATGAGTGGCAAGTGGCGCCCTCATTTTGCTGGGACCCGTTGCATTTAGGCTTTGTACTCTATTGTCTTTCCCATCCACCAGAAACATACATAAGACGAGATAGAAAAGCTGTCACTTTACACAGATATTATGACACCTACAATACAGAGTGGCACTACCTCTTACTACGAATGTCCTAAAGCTTCTAACACAACAATAACAAATTTCACTGTTGTTAATTTCAGACGACCAGTAGGCAAATACCATGTACAAGTGTGCACAACCACCCCTTGCTGGTTGAGGGGTTCTGACGCAGTACTCAAGACCATTATGAACGAGACCGGCTGTGCAGTGGGAGGAAACAGTCCTTGTGGCAAATTCTCCATCTCTGAGGTAACTTCCATTTGACAACCAACAAAAAATTTTTTTTAGCATACAATATCAAACGGGCAATAGTTACGTAGATGCATTGCCTACTGTCACCTCATCTCCACCACTAGGCCACTGACAACACCACCCGAAACGCGTATTAGTATATATTACATATACACTATACAGGTTACTTTTTGGTCACCGGCCAAATTTTAAAATAAGGAAGTAAACATTCCAAGGGTGTGTTTTAAATTGTATCGTCTGATTGTAATATGTTTTTAAATAAAAATCGATTTGAATTGGTCTTTAAAAGTACATCGATCGTTGTTCGAAGTCAGTGGTCAAGGTCAGTGACGCCGGCCTTCGTGACTCGCGCGTCAGATGCCACGAAATATGTTTATAACATAGGACAAAGTAATTGTATCTAATTATTTTTTATTTTATTTTTATTTCTTAAATCGAATGTATTATTGATTCTGAAATAAACCTGAAAATTTGACCGGTGACCAAAAAGTAACCTGTATTAGTTAAAAAGTCGATAATAAAAATAAAAATAAAAAAATCAATATTCGATCAGTCAATGGATTTAGCGGAGATAATCTCTAGTTTAATTCGCAGATAAATATAATATTAAAACGACAATTGTTTGTTACTGGTTTTTTTTTATGATATAGGTGGCAAACGAGCAGTCGGGAGTCATTTTCATGAGTACTGACGTCCATAGGCATCCGCATAGAGGCTATACAGATGCGCTGCCCTCTTTTCTCTCCATGGGCCACCGGCTACTTACACACCGCACGAAACGCGAAACAGCACAGCTGTCACGTGTAAGCGAGGGGTACCTCCCCGGTCGTGCCGGTCCAATTCGACTGCATGGAAGCACGTAGTGTGGCACTACCTCTTACGGAAGTTGGTATTAAATAATTCATTTTCTTTTCTTAATGGATTTACCTAGTTGTAACAGCTACACTAAGGTGTACCTTATAGATCACGTATCGATCGTGAGGTGGGGGCTGATTTCTATTTTCTACTGGGTCAGGAACTGTCTCCGAATTAGAGACAAGTCTGCTGACCTCACAACAAATGGAGACCATACACGGTGTGAAGTCGCTGACACTAATGATTTGGATGTCAATGTAATCACCGGCTTCCCCCTGTATTACCTATATAAAGAACTACATCTGGAGTTCTGCAAATGTATCCTCCCTCCTATACTTCATTCTCCTCTTAGGGTCAATTCACACCAAAAGCGTGGCGAAGGGCAGCGAAGCGGAGCGCGGGTTATGTGTCATATGAATTTCAACTTTATAATAATTACTATAATACTTATTATCGCATGAGAAACTCAAACGAGACGCGCGGAGTCCCGCGAAGTCGCTGGAATGCGCGAGAAGTCGCTGGAATGCTCCAGAAGAAAGATGAAGAAGAATTCGATAATAAGTACTATAGTAATGTAAATAAAGTTGAAATTCATAATAATAATAATAATAATAATAATAAAGACTTTTTAATTCCATGAGTTTTACATTTAAGTTATTAGTAGATAATGTTAGTATTTGGTTTAAGGTAAGTTTCTTATTTTATGTGTTAGTATCGTTAGTTGTATGTTCCTTTTCATCATGGATCCCTCTTTGGGTGAAGGCCTCCTCCAGTCTATGCCATTTTTCTCGGTCCTTTGCTGTCTTGGTCCATTTAAACGAATTTGTTCGTTGAAATTTATATGACACATAAACTGCGCTCCGCTTCGCTGCCCTTCGCCGCGCTTTTGGTGTGAATTGGCCCTTAAACCGCCTCAAACAGCGTAGATCGAATCGGCCGGATTTCGCTGCAATATCACTGCCAGTTCCCTGTAACAAATCTGCTTAGTCTTCACACACACTAGGGTCATTATTAAAAAATCTAAATACATTTAAATTGCAATTACAGGTGGAATGTCTAGGAGCATGTGTCAACGCACCCATGGTACAAGTCAACGACGATTATTATGTAAGTGTTCAATTAACATTCATATCACTACCCTCGCCATAGATTTAGAATGTACAAGATACACAATGTCAGAACAGAGGCGAGACAACAAAAATATTGGACAAATGTCAGAATTACTACAAAAACACTTACATTACTTTGTCATTATTTGTATAATCGGGTCGCTGTGGCCTCTTAGGGTCAACTCACACCGAAAGAGCGGCGAAGCGCAGCGAAGCCGGTAGGCAAGGCGCGCGGATTCCCGCGACTGCTCGGAAAGTCGCTGGAATGCTCCAGAAGTCGCGAGAATTTGATAATCAGTACTATAGTAATGAAAATAAAGTTGAAATTCATATGACACAAACTGCGCTCCGCTTCGCAGCCCTTCGCCGCTCTTTTGGTGTGAGTTGACCCTTACTCGAGTAAAATAATTGTCTTATATGTACTTCATCTACTGTCTCTTTTCTTTTCCGATGATTGGAACCTTAGATGAGTGTATACGGTAGTAGACATAATTTAAGATTGGAACTTAATTTGAATGTCTCTCTCCCACGCTTTGTACATCTTTCACGTAGTGAGAACAATTCTAAATCTATGACCCGCGCAACTCAACTTGAGACCTGGGCTGAGACGTATTAGCCAGTTTACTGTGTGTAAATAAATGTTTATAAATAATGTGATAGTTTCTCGAGTTTTAAATTGACATTATTTAATATTAAATGCCGATTTGCCGCTGTTATAAATATGTTGTGTTTTTTATATTTTATTTTTAGAAATAGAAATAGAAAAATCTTTATTTAGGTACATACACATATTACACTGTTATACGTTAAGCCATTTAAAAAGAAAGAGAAAAAGAAATACAATTGTGATAACTTAGCCTACGACTTAATTCTAAGGTACATACCACGCTGAATAAGATTAATAAAATATATAAAAGATAACATAAAGATTTTACATGTAAGGGACAATGCATAACAGTGTAATACACTAAGTGGAAAATAGAAAATCATCCCATGGCACCCCATAGCAACATTTTTTCAAGATAAAAACTATCCTACGTGTTAATCCAAGATAATCTCTGTGTGTGCCAAATTTCATGAAAATCGGTTCAGCAATTTTTGCGTGAAGAATAAACAAACAAACAAACATACAAACTTTCGCATTTATAATATGAGTAGTAGCCTAGGTTACTTCCTGATAATGTAACTTTCTATTAGTGAAATAATGGTTGGAATCGGTCCAGTGTTAAACAAAAAAGTTCTTTCCTCATTATAATATTAGTACAGATAAAATATATTTCCTAGGTGTCCAGAGAGAGCTGACGGCGA
>LUGF01048929.1:215764-231201 GCA_001625245.1 Calycopis cecrops | reverse complement strand
ATCTTTAATAATATATAACATATTTTCTAAAATTTAGATAAAATAATGAATATAGTTACGTTGGATTATTTATGGTATTAAAAGTTATGGCCATGCTATTGTGTTTCGTACGGTTTTTTTTAAGTTTATGGAGACAAACGAGCACTCAATTAAGTGCAATGACAACCAACGTCCATAGACATCCCCATAGAGGATATTAAATGTATTGTCGTGAGGAAATCTAGTATTTGAATAAAACAAATGTTACTAAATAATTAATACCTATGAAATTAAAATAAAATACTATATCTATACATTTTACTATATTCAGAGAGTAAAGTATTCGTCATTAAAATATTGATATTATATTATATACCTACTACAATCTCATCAATTAATTATTATACCTAAATCCCCGTGCCAGTTTAAAGAACGATATTACTCGTATTTTACAAAGCACGTCTTTATCTTTCCTATACTATGAAAATGCGTTTCAGTTTTACGGCTTGTTGTGACGTTACTACTAACATTGCGTGTTCAAAATGGACTTGACATAATTTGGCAATACTTAACAGGCCATGTATCATGTTTGAAACGTTTGATCTATTTGCAATTTAAGATTACATTTTTGGTCTAATATTATTAGTTTTTAATTGAAAACACATTCAATGTAATTTTTCTTCGTATTTGTCGATGGTATGTGACGAGTGACGCCACAATTCTTGTATTAATTTATCTACTTCAATGTTTGCACACAACCACTGAACAGCTAGACATTTTGGAAAAATATGGAGATGTCACATCTACGCTTGTCAATTATAGACTGAGAATGGATTTGAACGATGCTGTCCATTTACCAATAGTTTTCCACTAGGGCCGTGCCGTTATAATAGCCTCTCGATTCTTTCTTTATATCTCTATGGTAGATACCCATCTTGATCCAGATGAATATATATTCATAATACAGTCGCGTAGTGATATTTTTTTTTATGGTATAGGGCGCAAACGAGCAGTCGGAGCCATTTTCAGGACTACCTACGCCCGTAGACTATATTATAAATGCGCTGCTCTCCTTTCTACTCCCACATCCATGAGCCACTGCCTTCTTACACACCGCACGAAACGCGACAGCACAGCTGTCAGTTTACGCCGGTGTCATGTAAGCGTGATAGAAAATACGGCCAATATATACAATTTACCTAATGATAAGATACGTAGATATTTGGCCTGCCCTAAAGGGAACATTGCCCTAAGTACATTTTACCAAGTACAGTCATTATGCATTGCAGCCGAAATGGGCTGGCAGCACTGTAGCACCTGCCTCTCGGTTGTATGGTACCGCCATCAAAGTGACAAAATCTCTTTTCGTACAGCTTGTTCGTTTCCGGTGGCCCATTCGAGAAGCGGGAATAAAAACTATCTGTCGGAGCCATTTACATGATTATCGGAGTCCATAGACATCCGGATAGAGGTTATATAGGTGCATCGCCGGAGCCTCTCCTAGGACCACCTACCCATGCACCGCACGAAACGCGACAGCACAGCTGTCACTTTACGCCGGTATCGTGTAAGCGAGAGATACGTTCCCCGGTCGTGCCGGCCTAGTTCGGCTCCATGCAGCGTGGCACACCTCGTAGATACTAATAATAAAAATATATAACTAATATAGATATCTATATAACATTATTAAGGTTCAAGTTTACGTACAAAATATAATAAAATTGAAAAGAAACTAATTCTAAGATAAGTACGATTACTTCTATTAAAAAGCCCAGATTGTGTAATGGATTATCTACGTTGTAGATAAGAGTATTTGAATGGGGAATTTGCGATAGGCATAGCGAATGTAAGAATTTTGTTGATGAGTCAGTAACTAACTGAATACTTAACGATTCGTACGCATTATTGTGCAACAAAAAAAAATCAATAAATGACACAGAGATTCCGTGTTTACTTAGTAATAAAATCAATTATGATTTAAAACTATAAACTTGTGTGAAATGGTGCACTGAATTTTGTTTTAAAAAACAGTTTCCTTTATAGTAAAGTGAAGGAATTTACTCATTAATGTACCGGCGAAATAAAGATGGGATTAATAAATATGCGAAACTTCAAGAGACAAGCATTTTTGTACACGTAAGTTGCCTACGTCATTGCATTTTAACAAGACTGTGCCTGCGAGTTTGTTCGCATAAAAACAATTAGAATGTTACGGTTCTATTTAATTGTATTTAATCTTTTGGTGATGAAATCTATCACAAAGTATATGAATTTACGTACATTTACAATCTGTCCCCATTATTTTAGATAATCCGTATTTAATGGTACTTACACTGATTTACACCAAGCGAATAGGCACACTTGGCACAACTAATACTAACTATATCTAGGTGACTCATATAACATGGCTTTTGGAAATAGCAACAATATCATCTATCGAATACTATACATGAACTTAAATATAGTTTTATAAATATAGTATATAAATATAGTAGCACCGAGCTTTTTGGAAAACCAAATTGTATTGTAGATAGATGCATTACTTCTTCGTCATTTTATACAGGCGTAATATATACATACACAAGACAAGTATTTAATGATTATAGGTAGGTACGGACAATAAATAAAATGTTGGTTTTTGTGAGCTCCTCAGGAGTTAATCCTACGATATATTCAACCAGGACCTACAAATATGTTTTTAGTAATTTATTTAGTGCGACCGACACTAAAATATTATTTTCGCATAATGTAGAGAATAAAAATTTCAAAACATAATTTATTAATGTCAAATTACAAATGACATTTGACATTGACAACTTACAGCTCCACCAATTCACTCATCACTGTTGTCATTTGTCAGTTTTCAATTGGTTCTGTCCTCTACTACTAGTACTTAGTGCTTTCGCGATCTTTCGGCGTTTTAGTCCTCTAGTGTTAGAAAATGTTTTTGGAAGCCTAAGCTCCAAAACGTTTAGTAAAAGATGAAAAGTAGCCCCACGCGTAATTATGAAAATTTTACGGACCAACAAAATAAAGACACCGACAAGTATTCGCTAGACAGCCAAGATACAGCAAGTCTGGTTAGTGGTAGTTGTTACAGTTATTGATTTTGTTTATGTTCCATCTAGATTTTATTGATTTGATGTAGACCATAAGTCATAGAATAATGAACTTAATTGACCAACATTAGGTACTTACAGAAATTACTTTAAGTACCGTGCTTAGTTTTTTAGTGTAGTTTCGCTTTTTTAAATACGACCTACATTTTATGAGTTTTACATTTATATTAAGTACGCTCGACCTATAATTCGTTTTTAAACCCTTTTGCTGTTTCTTTATTGATAACACTTTTACTGTGCGTGTCTTTCTGCTGCCGTGATTATGAATAAAATTGGCTATCGCTCCCTAAAGGTAAGTTCAAATGTATTCAGGAATTCAGTTACTGTTACTTTAATTTTTTATACTTCTTCTTTTCTTTCTTAAACGTTTTTCCTGTTGAAACTTTTCGCCTTTCAACTGTGTTTTTTGCTTTCTGTGATAATGTGTATTATATGTGTTTTTGTCAACATAATATTAGGTCTATTAAATTATGAATTAAAATTAAATTCTTTATGACTTCCTATAAATTATTGAATGTCTTGACAAAAAGTAATACAGTATACAAGACTATCCCAGAACTGAAGAACATACAGAAGAAACTTAGTGGGAGACAACTATGCCATATACTTTGTTATAATTTATGTTACTATAGTTCGAACTGGGTTTCTCTTTTGGTGGTCTTTGGTGATTTCTTATTTGTCTTTGTAAGACGGGATCTGGGTCGGATTTTTGTGTGGCAAAAGCAGACACTAGTCCTGGGCGATATAGGTATATTATATAGATTGACAAATTTTAAATTACAATGTTAGTTTCTAATTAAAATAACTGAAATTATACCACACTGTTATGTTGGTCTAAGCTTTAAAGCTAAAGCTCTGACACTGTAAGTCTAAATTGCATAAGTTGGAATAATTTATTTTTATTTGTCAATGCACTTAAAAAATTAAAAGGAATAAAGCAGAGTACTTAAAATATAACCTGCCAACAATAGAAAAATTTTAGGAAGAGGTAGTGCCACACTGCATGTATTCGGCTGCATGTATGCTTGCATGCAGCCGAATTGGGCCGGCACGACCGGGGAGGTACCTCTCGCTTACACGAGACCGGCGTGAAGTGACAGCTGTGCTGTTGCGTTTCGTGCGGTGTGTAAGTAGCCGGTGGCCCATGGAGGTGGGAGGAGAAAGGAGGGCAGCGCATCTGTGTAGAGCCTGTCTTTTATGCGGATGTCTGTGGGCGTCGGTAGTCATGAAAGTGGCTCCGACTGCTCGTTTGGCCCCCTATACCATAAAAAAAAAAAAAAATAGATCCTTATTGATTAAAACAATATGCAGTTCAGTTTAGAGTTCGAAAATATCAGATATTTATTATAAATATCAAAATATCGGATATTTAAGATAAATGAAAGGGAGTGTTCAAGTATTATGCAACACAATTTTTGAAGATTTTTGATCAATGTTGGACTCAACACTTAGTGCAATACCGAATGAACCCCTGCGGGTGCTTTCAGCTGCTATAGTTGGAGGGTCCCGGATTTACAAGCAACAGGATCCCTCCAGCGACAGGCTGCCTCGGTGAATAGACCGGAATTCTCCTTGGGGAATGTCCAGCTGCCTTAGAAACCAAATGAACAAATAATAATAATTAAAATTTTCAACACACCCATTAGCATATTAGTTTGTAATGTGGTTAATTTTTTTTTTTATTAGCTTTTAAGGGGTATCAAGAATTGGTGTAAATCAATTCTTGTAGTATTGTGTAGGAGATACAGTTTACAATTAATGTCATGATCTGTATAGTAGAAGAATAAATTCGCCACAAAAGACATCCTGTGGCCCGATGGGGAGATGAGGTGAAAGAGAACAATGCATTTGCATAACCATTAGCTGTGCATTTGTTTGTCATCATCATCATAAAAAAACAATTATCTGCACTTTAAAACTGACAGTTTTTGCCAAAAAAATTACCAAATGGGGTCTATATAGCTAACTGGCCACTGGAAACTCACACATAAAACGAAATGAGACAGTTACTTTGCGGTGTGTTCGTTATCATGTGAGTGAGAATTACCTTAGTATTGCCGGTCCTATAAGGCAGCAATGCAGAATGGCATGATCTGACTATACAGATAGTGATTTGTAATCTGAGTCCCCACACCATGCTTTACACCCTGATGAATTTCACCAATTAGCATTCATACATAATATATTCCTAAGCCACCTAAAAACAAATGAAAATAAGTTATAATTATGTGTAACTTAAGTTATTTTATACAAGCGTGCATAATCAATCATAATAATTACTCTGAATGAAATCGAAATTCAGACGCCTTCAACTAACGAAAATAGTGCGGAAGATTTATTACCAAACTGATACCAATCTAACAATTATTAACATAAAATAATTACTAGACCTCTTCACAAACTTAGCATGAATATTAATTCAAGTATTTAACATTAATCTTAACTTTCATTACATGCTGATTTTGTTTAATATGTTTCCAAACGCTCAAAAATTTCATATAAGCTTTAAGAATAGGCCAGAAAAATGAATTCTTCAAACTATTAGACATATTTTCGTAAAAGGTGGTGCCAAGCTGCAATGCAGCTAAATTGGGCCAGCACGAATGGGGAGGTACCTCTTGTTCACACAATACTGTGTTAGCTGTGTTCCTCTATGCCGAAGTTTATGGGCATTGGTAGTTATTAAAAAACTTAAGTGACGTTTCAAAGTAATAATAATACAAATGCAAAGTAAGGAAGATGGAGTTGAGAATGTATGGTTTTCGACATTTTATTACATATCCTGTACATAATATATGTAAATATTATTAATTAGCAATTGATTATAATAAACTTAATAATTTAGAGATCAAGTGAAAAATTTCAAGTTTAATGCATTTATAATTCCGGTGATCACAAAATTAATAAATAAATTATTATGATTTTATTTGAATAATAATGATCAAAAATCATATTTTAGAATTTCTGCATTATTATGGAAATGGATTAGAATATCACCATATTGTACTAATTATTAATTTTATTCAAAGGTCAGATTCAAATATGCAAAGCTAAAGTTCATCACCAAGGTTATATTTCCTCAATACAGCCTCTTAAAAAAATCCTGTTATTAATAATTAAATTGGAAAATTCGTTTTAAGGATTCCATACCGCATAGGGGAAGGAGTTTATTACTTTGTAACGCATCTGATCTGACATCTATACATATAAAACCGTAGAAGACGCCACTCTGTCTGTGTCTTGTGGAGAGGAGGGGGAAGTAGGACAACACATCTATATAACCACTATGCGGATGTCTAGAGGCGTCGGTAGTCGCGAAAATGGCTCCGACTGCTCGTTGGCCCCATTATACCATAAAAAAAATTCTAAGCTAGTGTAACCTGTAGTTCTTTTCTTTCAAAATTACTGCTGGCACCTTTAAATTAACTTTGTCAACTTTTATAAGTAGTAATGCTAGGTATCGGCAGAGCCCAAGGTGTACTAGGCCGACTCGCGCTTGACCGGTTTTTTTGATAAATTGCGGAAATTGTTATAAATACTTGTAACACGATTTAAATACTTTTATATCTATTTTTATTTTACGTTACGCATGTTTTGTCTAAAAAATAAGGAAAATCATCAAATTAATGATAGATGAGATATGAGTCTTATAGAATGAGTAGATAGAAATGAGTCTTAACTAAAACAAACAAATTCCAAGTATTTTGTAAGATGCATGCAGCCGAATTGGGCCGGCACGACCGGGGAGGTACCTCTCGCTTACACGAGACCGGCGTAAACTGACAGCTGTGCTGTCGCGTTTCTTGCGGTGTGTAAGTAGCCGGTGGTCCATGGAGGTGAATGAATGAATGAATGAATGAATGAATCAATGAGGTGCTAGGAGAAAGGAGGGCAGCGCATCAGTATCCTTTATGCGGATGTCTTAATGGGCGTCGTTAGTAATGAAAATGGCTCCGACTGCTCGTTTACCCCCCAAAACATTAAAAAATAAGGATTAATTGGCAAAGAAACTTATTCGTAGTGTAGTTCAGACTTTAGTAGTGTGGACATGTCATAAATCCGCACGATGTTTTGTACTATAAGAATAACAGCTCTGACTTTCCTTATGTCCTTAGTCGTTGGTTGCCTACTCATTTATGTACTGATTTCAAGATTTGTATTATTTGTTAATTTTTTTTGTATAAGGGGACAAAAGAGCCACTGATTTCCTTCCATGATTTCCTTCTTTTCCTCCACTCGCATGGGCCACTGGCTATTCGTTCGCGTTTTGTGCTGCGCGTGTCTCCGGCGGCCCATGAAGTAGGAGAAAAACGTCGGTTGTCAAAAGATGTCGGTTTTCATCAAAATGATCCAATTTCTCGATTTACTTATACTAAAAATACTTCTGCGGTGTATCGCTCTGTAGATAATATTTTTTTTATTTTAATATTAATAGTATAAGGAGTAAACGAGCAGTTGGATTTTCACGACTACCCACGCCGTTGCGATGCGTTGTCCTTTCTCCTCCTTCCTCCACGGGCCACCGGCTACATGCAAGCGTGGCATCTAAATAATACCGGTCAATAGCAAGGGGTATTACATCTATAGGTCGTCTGCTCCACAGATCGCACACAATGACGGTGAAATTGAATAGAACTGATATGGCTCGTGATTGTAGTTTAGTTTTAGTTTCATTTGTGTAAACGTTCTCATTGTGTGCGTCTTCGGGTGATTCAACGTCTCCGAAGTGCGGATTGTAAAGATGAGTCATGTGTTTATAGCATGGGGCCAAATGAGCAGTCGGATACATGACTACCGAGTACCGATGCATGGTTTCGTGCAAGCGAGAGCTACCTCCCCGATTCAACCCGTCCATTTCGCTGTACTACACCGCCTCTTAGTAAAATAAATATGATAGTGGTGGCCAACTTAATTCGAGCTAAGATCGACTTTTATCACGGAAATTTGGACCTACCAATATGATTATTTTATTATTTTCTTCTTTTTTCTTGGGCATTTACCGGTATAGGCACGAACCTAAGCCAGGTGCATACCAGGTTATAGGTAAGGAGTATTTTGTGTTTGTTTCTAAGGAAGCTTGAGCGGTGTTGAGTGTAGACTTTTGTGTGTTAGGTTGTGTGGAAGAAGAGTGTATGAGTATCTTCGTGATCTAAATGTAATTTTTTTAAACTACAAAATACCTAATATGGGTGCGCCCGCGGTTTCATCCGCGTAAATTTCGATCCCGTGGAAAATAGAAAATCATCCCATAGGAACTTTTTATCGGGATAAAAACTATCCTGTCTATTAACACGAGTTAGTTTATTATTATAATCCAAGTTACCCTTTATGTGTGTGCCAAATTTCATGAAAATCGGTTCAGTAATTTTTGCATGTAGGAGTAACAAACAAACAAACAAACATACAAACTTTCGCATTTATAATATTAGTAGGATTATAAAGGTTTCTGCGAAAGATAGCAAGTGGTGGTAAATTTATAGTTTAATTAATAGATTGATGTAGGTGTTTTTATATGACGACCGTTGTAGAGGTTACAGTCGGAGCTATTGCTACTTTGTGGAGATGCCAGATTCTGATTTATCCTTAAGCTTGCCAGATTCTGATTTATCCATCAACATGGACTTATCGTTTTTACAGCACATAAATCCACGGTGAAAATTGTTTGACATTCCATCTCGGACTACTTACGGATGATATTTAGTAAGAGGTAGTGCCACACTGCATGCTTGCATGCAGTCGAATTGGGCCGGCACGACCGGGGAGGTACCTCTCGCTTACACGAGACTGGCGTAAAGTGACAGCTGTGCTGTCGCGTTTCGTGCAGTGTGTAAGTAGCCGGTGGCCCATGGAGGTGGGAGGAGAAAGGAGGGCAGCGCATCTGTTTAGCCTCTATGCGGATGTTTGTGGGCGTCGGTGGTCATGAAAATGGCTCCGGCTGCTCGTTTGCCCTCCTATATCATAAAAAAAAAAAAAAAAATCCTTAAGCTGTTTCATGCTTTTTTTTTTTTATGGTATTGGGGGGTAAACGAGCAGTCGGAGCCATTTTCACGACTACCGACGCTCGTAGACATCCGCATAGAGATGAAAAGATGCGCTGTCCTCCTTTCTTCTCCCACGGCTGCTTACACACCGCAAGTTCGGTGTATTTATATAGTTTTTTGGCTATTGTAGATTGTAGGTTTTTTTTATATATATTTTAGGTGGTAAACGAGCAGGTGGTTAATGACTACCGCTGCCCATAGACATCCGCAAAACTAGGTGTCTTGCAGACGCGTTGCCGGCCAGGTTGTGTGTTGGGAATAGCTATATCAATTAAGCAACCAGTTTTATTAATTAGCGTAATATCTATCATTGTTCGGTCAGTATAGCTTTATCAAAGTGGACGTGGAGTTCTCTAGTACACTTTCAGGGTTATATTTGTAGTACACCAGTACCAGTATACCAAATTATATTGGTGGGTAAGATTCTGGTGAATGATATCGGCTATTTGGTCATGTCTGTGCTTGCAATCGGTTTGGGCTATTGATTTACATGCACCTGTGTGTATGTATAGATGTTAAGGTAGACACTAGACATCCGTGCCGCGCGATCGATCGCAGCTTGACGCATGCGGCCAACGCGGCGGCGGTCAGTGTGTGAAAATGTACGGCGCGCGTGAGTCGTCCGTCGCGCGTCTGTCGCAGCCCGCTCTTTTTTTTTGTCGCACCCGAACTTTTACCCACCACATCGGGTTGCTATGAGCATTCGCCGGGCGAGACTAGGCTTGGGACTGACCGACTCTCCCGAGAGAGATGCCACCCGATACGAGAACGTCTATAGCTAATTTAACTAGGCCAGACCGCTCTCTGAGACTGGCGTTGGTGGAAGCTGGCGGTAGCGGAGGCGTCGGGCTGAAGGAATGGAGAGGAACAACTGGAGGGGGGCCGTCCCCCCTTCGAATGACGCCATACATTTTCACACACTGTCTGTTGCCACACCGGCCGCGTGCGTCACGCTGCGATCGATCCCGAGGTACGTGGGTCTTTGACAATGATGTTGTGTCTCCTTTGTCAGCAAACGCGTCATGATTTTGATATTATGATGCATGCATATTGTGATGCATGCATATGTTGATATTATGATGCATATCCCAGGTCACCTGTTTATTATCTCTTTATGATGTCATTGAAATCTTGCTGTTTTCGCTTTGATTGTGGTGAATTGGAATAATTTTCTGCTTTTGTTATTTTTGGTTGAATATTTTGTTGCGAGGTCTTAGGATAGTTCAACATCCCTCCTGAAGATGCTGCTTCCTTGTGGTGGGAGGGCTTGCGTGCCTCGATAAACCCCAAGGCTAGACCGGACAGGCTTAGGAGAAGAGGCCAGACTAAGAGTAGCTGGGAGGTCCTCCACCTGTCCCTCTGAATTAGGAGATGGATGGATTAGGACCACCGGTGTGGCGTGCTCCGTTGGAGCATTGGCACCAGAGGTCAGGATGGGAACCTGACCCCAAAGGCAACCGGACAGTACCCAAGTAGGAGAAGTCTTGCCTATTCACCGAGGCCAGCCTGTCGCTAGAGGGATTCTGTTGCTAGTAGATCCGGGGCCCTTCAATTATAGCGGCTCAAGGCACCCAGGGCAGGGCTTAGTCGGTAGGGGCAACCAAGTTGCCGAGCCCTAAACTACCCGGTTGAGCCACCCTGGCTCCTGGGTAGCGTGTGTACAGGTATTCCTGTGCATTACCAAAAAAAAAGTTTAACATGCCTTTGGCTCCCTACGGGATTATTTATAGTACCTATAGGTAGGGTAAACGAGCAATCGGAGCCTTTTGATGACTACCAAGTACCAACAACCATAAATATCCGTATAGAGGTGCGTGGAGACGCGTTTCCCTCCTTCCTCCTTCGTACAGCATATTTATTACTATTGTGTAAGCGAGAGGTACCCTCCCCGGTCGTGCCGGCCCAATTCGGTTGCATGCAAGCATGCAGTGTGGCACTACCTCTTACCGAAAATCTGACAGACTGTATTGCTTAAGCTTCTACTATTAAATTAATAATTTTACATTAAAAAGTCCTTTTAAGTCTTTTTATATTAAAAAATGTTTTGTGTCTACTCTTCTATTTTTACCCGACTGCCAAGGAAGGGTATATGTTTTTTATCAGAGGCGCACAAGAGGTGGTGACGTATATTTTGACCCCACCATAGTAACTAAAGAATTATATTATATATATACATAGTAACTTATATCGAACGGCACAGATGTTAAAATGTTTATTACTTATGTGCTCAAGTGATTGCATGTCACGTTAAGTGAATTGTAAAATTTTTATGAGAAATAAAAATTTATATAAACCTAAGCTCAAATATATACATATAGAAACAGAATCCCATAATAAGCAAGTCGTCTACGGAAGCAATGTAACAATGCACAAGGTTTCTAAATGTGTTCAGCGGTGAATTTCAATTATTTTAGTGTGTCACTTGGCTCATAGCCACGTCAGCGACTCATCATATCTTCATTAGCTCTCCTAGGTGCCTTTCTCACCTGGTGCGACCTAGATTTATCAGTTTCTAGACCTAGCCTAGTAATCGCCTGAAGTAACAAAGAATTATGTAATGACGTACGTGCTAAATGCGGCCCATAAGGGCCGTATTTGAGTTACGTCCTCTTAATATTTCGTATTTATTCTGAAGATGTGTTTTTTTAATAATATAAGTGGGCAAACGAGTAATCGGCGCCATCTTCATGACCAACGAAAGGTATAGATAGGTGTCTGGTATTTTATCAGAAAATGAAATAACTTGGTTTTTCATAGCGTTTGTATGAAAATAATTTTTCTCAATAAAATAAAATAAAAAAATAAAATAAAATGAACGACAAGGTTTAAATTTGCCTTTTTTTGAAAGTGTATTATTTCTCAAAAACTAATAACGATATTTAGCTCAACCCAATTTTCTTTGATAGTTTCCATAGAGATTTACAGCATCTATATTTTTTTAAATTTCTCGCTCTCTTATTTTAAGAGGGAGGAGGGGGAGGGGTTCTCACACACAAATTTTTCCTCTTTGGAAGCGACATACGGACAGAAAGACGGACGTACATACAGACAGACATGACGAATCTATAAAGGTTTCGTATTATACCAACGGAACCCTAAAAAGGGGCATTAATTTTGAAATCATTGAAGTTAATACGTAACTGCGGTGTCTGCACTCTAATGGCTTGCGCCACAAGATTGAACTGAAATGAAACGTCAATAAAACAGAGCAGTCGCCGATCGATTCAATCAGCCACAGATTATATCGCTCCAAAGTCCAAATGAACATCATAAGTTCATGTTTTATTATAAACTAGCTGTGCCCCGCGGTTTCACCCGCGTTTAATTTCTAAGAAATCCATATAAACTTCAACATCTTACTTCACCCCCTTAGGGGTTAAATTTCTAAAAATCCTTTCTTAGCGGATGCCTACGTCGTAACATCTACATGGATGCCAAATTTCAGCTTGATCCGTCCAGTGCAGTGGTTTGGGCTTGTGCGTTGATAGCTGGCTATGTCACGTTTGAGTTTTATATATATAGACTAGCTTCTCCCCGCGGCATCGCCCGAAATAAATATCAATGAGCATTACATTCAAATAGAAGTGCAATAGAATTCCAATATCTGCCGCACTATTTTTTTTTACTCTTCTAATTTTTTTTAAATAAAAGTATACTGTCATATGGGCATGTCTAGGACAGTGGTTCTTAACCTTTTAGCCCTGAGGGACCATTTGGCAAAATTTTCGTTACGCCGCGGACCACCCAGTTGCTTTATTGGTCTGGAGGTAATAATGTTGAAGACATGACGCGCTCGGGTAAAGTTGTGTTGACTCTTATTTATTGGCTTGGTTCGCGGACCACTTGAGAAGCTTCCAGGGACCACTAGAGGTCCGCGGAGCGCCGGTTAAGAACCACTGCTCCAGGAATATGTGTACAAAGTTCAATGATGATTGGTTGAATAGTTTCGGAGTGAAAGCGCAACAAATAAACTCGTATTCACATTTACAATATTATTAGTATTTTAGGATACTCGTTTCTTAGTCTATACCTATAGTAAAAATGTATAGTTTACGAGGATAACATCAGGTTTTTTATTACACACTCATTTATATAATACCTATAGTAAAATTGACTTGTTTACAAAGTGAGGAAAATATTTTTTGTGAAATTAACAATAAGTATGAATGAGCCAAAATTATTGTTGGTAGAATTTTTGCCTGTGTGACTGTGTATGCTTGTTTGCTTGCTATCTTGCAACGGATGAGAAAAGAGGGGCATTTCATGGATAGAAAAATGATCTTATTACCCTTATGCCTTACTGGGTAGCCCTAAGTAGTGATGCGACTCGAGTAGGAATTTGAGACTCGAGTCACTCGAGTAATATTGTTCCTTCACTCGAATTATACTCGAGTCAAAAAGTCACTCGAGTAAAAATGTCACTTGGATACAACTCGAGTGAAAATGTCACTCGAGTACAACTCGAGTGAATATGTCACTCGAGTACAACTCGAGTGAATATGTCACTCGAGTACAACTCGAGTGAAAATGTCACTCTGTATCCGGCGATGAGGCTACCACAACCATCTTTGTTTACACTTTCATTGGTCTGCCGTAGTGATGCAGCAATTTCCTTGTATGAGGTCGTTACCAAAAACCTGTTCTGTCTCAATGAAATGACACTGATATTTAAGGAAATATTTAAAATATGTCTACGTTTTGATTTGCATAGATGATACTCATTAAGTTTTAGTTTTACTCATTAAACGTATAAAATCAGGTTTTTGCACTAGTTACATTAATATTTATATAAAACAATTAGAATAAAATATACATATAAAGGGCCGAAATATTACAATGGATTGAAATCAAGTTTTGAATTGACGTATATGAGTTATCAAAGTTTTATATCACAATTTCATGAATATGTTAGGTACAGGTAACTAAAATAACCGATATTGCTTTTTTAAATTATAATATAGAAGGGCATACGAGCAGTCGGAGCCATTTTTATGACTCCGATGGATCGGAATGGCAGGGGAATGAGATAGAAATGGCAACGAAATAAAATGCAATAAAAGACGTATATTTGAAATGAATATAATATGTACACTGTTGCACCAGGTTGCACATTAAAATTTTAAGTACATACAAAATCTAACCCAGTAGGTAGACCCATTTCGGGTTCAGTTATTCTGCGGCGGAAATTGAGGACTAAAGAAATATGTTCTGACCTTTATTACGATTCCTATAATTAAATTCGGATTTAGCTCGTTTTTTATCGACGTAAGCGGCTCTTGAGTCCGCTTGAGCGCGGAGCGCTAATTTAGAAGCCCACTAAACGAACTTTTGATGACCTGACTGAACCGTGGTAGTAATTTTTGACGTGAAAAGCAATAGTTTAAATTCTATTTTGACTAAAAATATTTTGATTTAGAACTTGACAAAGTTTGGACTGGCGATCTCGTAACATTCTACAAACCCTCGTAGCACTATGTAGCTGTGCTACGAGTGAGCGAAGTTTCACTTGCCTGTGCTACGTTACATGATGATGCGCTGCTGATGCGCCCATTTTTATACTACGCCAGATAGAGGGTAGAGACTAGGGTTGACACATTTTTTTCTAAGAAATACATGATATTGTTAATATGTACTTTATGTTATAAAGTATGTTACAAAGTTCATATTGTTTCAACCTAAAAAAATGATAGGCCAGAAAAAACATCACAAAATTTGATCAAATAATTATCACACTGGTCATTACTACAGCCTATATTATTAATTTTAATAAGTAAAACTTTAGTTTTTGATGGCATCATAAAGAATCCCATAAAAATTTATATGCAAAATGCGTACTTTATTCCTCTCATAAGTTATAGAGTAGAATTGCTTGAAAAAACATACAATACTTTATTTTAAAGTACAGATGACAATCCTAGTAGAGACATCTTTAGAGCGTATGCCTATCTTCTCTGCTAAAGCCAAAGTGGATTGAGGGATTTTGACGTATGATGTCATTAAATTCGTCTTGATAACTGGACATTTGAATATGCGCTTGCATTTTTATAGTATAAGGGGCCAAACGAGCAGTTTGTTGTGTTTGCATCAAGTATTGACGTGCACGTTTGTCTGCAGCACTCGGAGGAGGCGCGGCTCGGCATGGGCGAGGCGGGCGGCGCCGGGGACATGTGGATCAGCGCCGTCGAGAGCTCCATCCTGAGCTGGGAGGAGGTGAGTGGCTTAACCTTTTATTATTGAGCTAGGTTTACATCGTCGGCGGACGTCTACTGTTGGTCTAGGTGAGGAGCTTAGCATTTTA